>CAOJBJ010323573.1:0-11487 GCA_948291685.1 Euphorbia celastroides | reverse complement strand
CTCACTTTCGCCGGCATAGAAACCAAAAGAAATTGCTCTGTTTTCGTCGTCGATTCCGTTGGGTTTCTCGGTTTCGAGATTTGGGATTTCCCTGCGCTGCTTTTCTCAGACCCGATTTTCCCAGTGATTCTGCCGGAATCCCGAATTCCCGGCGATATTTCGTTACCGGCGTCTCGACGACGGTCAGCCGGTAAGTCATCCGCGGTGGGATTGGCGGCAACAGTAACAAAAGGATGATTTTGCTAACGGCTCAAAACATAAAGGGTGTTTTTGTAAAAAAAAACATAAAAGGTGTTTTTACAAAAAGGTCAAACATCAGGGGAGTTTTTTGATGTTTACCCTAATATTTATTACTCCTGTGCTTCGATTTTAGTTATTACTTACAGCTATTAGTTAATGCTACGAATGCTTTCGGCTCATGTCCCTTTCCCTTATATGTCATCTTGTACAGGTGGCACAGTCCCAATTGGAAAACGCCAACAAAATCTGCCAACAGGTGGCGGTTTCCAGCAACCCGAAAGAGTCAGACCCCCGAAAATCAGCAGCTGCAGCGGTGGCAGCTCAGCTAACTGCCTCCACATCCTCAGCCCAAATGCTCTCCTTTGTGCTCTCCTCTCTCGCCTCGGAAGGCGTCATCAGCACCCAATCAAATGACCCGTCCACCAAATTCCCCTCTGAAAAAAGACCCAAACTTGAACCCGACCAGCCCTACATCCCAACCACCGGTCAGCAGCCACCTCTGGTGGAGGCACCACCTCTCCCATCATCGCCGCCACCTCAGCCTCCATTGCCACCTATGACGGCCTATTCGGTCCCCCAGTACCTGCAACCGGTAAATGTGGCTCAATATGGGTACGGTGTGCCCCAGCAGCAACCGGGTTATCCGGGAGTTGGGACTCAAATGACGGGTATTGCCCCTTTTGCGGGACCCGGGTCGAGCTCGTTCCAGGGGTATCAGGGGTCTGATGGGAATTTGTATGCTCAGCAGTCGTCTGTACCGATGGCTCAAATGTCCCGTCAATAGGAGGAATTTGACAAACTGGTGTAGCATTTTAGACTGTGGTTAGGTTTATAGTGAATGTTTGTGCTATGTATACATGTTTCCCGTTGACATTAGACGGTGAAACGAGTTCTGTTGACTGGTTTGTTGGGAATTTGGATCCTGATTTAACTCTGTTGAGGTGATGATAAATAGGTTGGTAATTTAGCACATCCATGGCTTGTTGTCCTTGTTGTGCATTAAGGTAGAGAACAAAATTTGAGTTTCTAGACTATGTCCAAAGCAGGGTTATGTACATTCATTTTTGTGCAATGTTAGCTCTTTCCCAAGGCTTCATTAGATGATATTTAGCCTTTATTTTTTTGTGATTTGCGATCTTATGCGGAAATCTCGGGAAAGAAATCAAATCTACTAATTTTCATTTTTCTTGAAAATTGTCTTTCATTATCTTTAAAATTAGATTCATATTGATATAATTTCTTTGAGTTTTTTTACAAATGAAAGTATAAGTCAAGCATGGGATTTAGCCATCAAGACTTGGTTGGTTGGAAACTGTAAAGACAAAGCTAATAAAGCTATAAGGGATTATAAGGCAACTATACAAAGCTATATCATGTCAATGTTTCAAAATATACGACTTATTCCTTTTTTTTTGACTGATCCTTTTCCGATCAAGATGGATGACTCCACTAGGTTGTGCCTATATAGATCATGTTAGTGAATTAATGAAAATGTGAAAAAGTTCTATTCACCGCTCCATCATCCTTTAAATTCTATGCAAATATTATGACTCAAACTTATGTTAAATAAATTCTCGTGTATATTATATTTATTTCCCATATTAATATCAAGAAACAATAGACGAACAGTTGATTAAACCCAATAAAAGCAGGCATGCATGCAATTGAACAAAGGTTAAAAAAAATAAGAAGGAGAATGAAGATAAAAATGTGGGTGGAAGTTAAGGAGACAAGTGATAATTGGGAAAAACCAAGTCTTGCAGTTGAAAAATGTCTGCCATTACCAACAACAAATGACTGTCTCGTGGTCTTTTGCTTTTCAATTCTTTTATAATTTACCATTTAACATAAGAAGAAACAAATAAAATAAAGAAATTGGCCGACATGCAATGCATTTTGCAATCATATAATAACAACACTGTTAATTAATGTTACCGCTCCACCGGCTTTTTGCCTTTCACTTCCTCCAACACTATTATCATTTTCTGCTTCCTTTTTTTTTAAAAAAAAAAAAAAACTAGAAAATACATTTCATGTATTTCACATAAACTTTAGCAAATATATGTTTCTAATGCACTGAAAATATTTATATCTCAACCACCAAAGTATATAGTTGTCATGAAGAATAAGGACATTGGTGATACAGGAACAAGTAGACTACTACCAGATTTTGTGTTGCTTTTTGTTATATGTATCATTTCTAAATCTATCTTGCCGACATTATTAAAATTTGAGTCTGGTTGGAATTTAAAGTCATTTCTAAATTTAGGTCATGGCACATTAATTTTTCTTTTAAATCTTGGTGGATAAAATGAAAACGCAACTCAAATTATTTAGACAAAATGCAAATCTTCCACGTTAATCTTTTTCTTCTAGTTATAGTAGAAGTGGCTAACGAGAATGTTTAACATATACGCTAAAATTTCGAATTCCAAGAAACTTAATAAACTTCATACATAATATTAGATAAACTGAGCTTTGATGTCCACCAAGTCTGCTTGAGTCCATAACTTTGAGCTGAATTTTGGTAAATTATATTGTGATTTTCTCCTAGTTCGGTTTGAACTCAACCAGACTAAGCTTGGTAAAAAATTAGAGCTGAGCTTGTGATGAGCATTTTCTTTTGGAATGAGCACTTTCAAGGAAAATGTGTTCAACAAGTTGGAACAAGTTCAACGAGATCTTAGGAGGTTAAATAGATATTTTGTTTCATAAGGAGTTCATCTTTTTTTTTTTGTTGGACCTTTGTGACTCATTTTATTTTTTTATGTTCTCTTTTTCTTTCTTTATTATTTATTGCTTTTTTTTTATTAAAAATAAGAGCAAAGTAATGAAATTTGGAACAAGTATTTATATAATATATATAAAATAAGTTCTACCTATAGATATGCGGATTAAATGAAAAAGTGTATGACTCATAAAATGTGGTTGGGGGAGCAAGTAGAGTAATTAGAGGCCCTTCGGAACAGTATTAGCAATAATGTAGACAGTCTCGAATTCAATACAAGTACGGGGGATCCTTTAAATGTAAATGTTTCACCATAAAAAGAAAAAAGAGTCTCACAACTAACTACCTAATTTTATGCTATAATCATTATCATTACCTGTCCTCTCTTCTTCTTTTTTTTGAAATTTTGAGAATAGTAGATGTACCATGCTACAGCCAATTAATCTCTTTCGTCGGATTGAAGGATTCTGATGCCAATGAAAAAGTTTTGGGTAGACCCTTTTGCCACTCAACAGTATCACTTTCTTCCTTTCCAGCTCAAATTAATTTCATCTAACGATGTAACTGTTAGAGTATAATATTGTATAGGAATTTCTAGTGTGTAGAATTCTTATTCTACAAGTATTCCTAGTTAGAGTAATATTTCTGGTTAGAGTAGGAGTCTTTATATTTTCTCTATTTATATCCTTGTATGTGTTTCATAATAACATAAGCATTATCATGTGATCCTTAAGAGTTTTCTTGGTATCAGAGTCATAGACTCATCGTCGCTGTCGTCCGTTTTTACTGTCAGCCGCCTTCTTTCAGTGTTGCCTGTCATTACCGATGTTAGCCACCATTATGTTCGTCACCGTCACTTCCAATGCAATTGTCAGTTCTGCCGCCACCACTTCAGCGGCCCTCAATTCTTCTGCTGCTCCCGCTTCCACCACCTGTTGCCGCCTCTATGCCTTCTTTTTCTCATCAACTTTTGGTGTAACTCGACTCTACCATTTATGTTTTATGTCGAACCCTAGTGCCGCCGAACCCTGTTTATCGTCGAACCCTAGTGCCGTCGAATACTGTTTACCGTCGAACCCTAGTCGCTGTCATGTCTACTGCACCCAACACCACCGCAGTCGCTGGAACGTCTCATGCCGTCCCTACACTACCAGCTTTTTTTTTCTTTTTTCCCTATGAGTTCTAATGGTGTTTCGTCAATAATATTATCTTCTCTTGCGAGTCATATTTATCAGAGTTCTTCCTCGAAGTTGAATTTCAGTTTGTTCGTGATCAAGTATCAAAGGTTTTTGCTTGGGTTTCTCTTATTCCACCACAAGATTAAGAAGCGGATTTATTCCTTTTCGAGACAAGTTGAGCATTCGTCTAACTCCATGCACAACTTGAGGGAGGGTGTTAGAGTATAATCTTGTATAGGAATTTCTAGTGTGTAGAATTCCTATTTTACAAGTATTCATAGTTAGAGTAATTTCCTGGTTAAAGTAGGAGTCTTTATGTTTTCTCTATTTATATCCTTATATTTGTTCCATAATAATATAAGCATTATCATGTGATCATTAAGAGTTTTCTTCAGCTCCATGTCCAGGCACACAACGATTACAAAAAGTTGTGTGATTATCCCATGAGTTGAGCTCAAAGATTGAAGCGATTGTTCACGAGGAAATCTTCAATCTGCAAGCAAATATTTGACGAAGAGGTGGAACCAGTATAAAGTTTTATAACATAAAAAAACCAATAATAATATATAGTTCTAGTATAAAGTACTTCATGTTTTGCTCAAAGCTATTTTTACCACAGAAAATCGACACAACAAATGATATAAAGAGTTTTATACCATGTATAAAGGGCTTTATATCGTCATAGAGGGTCTTATACAAAACATAATTTATTCACATAAAAAGAAAATATATTACAACAAACGTTATATGCATTATATGGACATACAACAAATGATGGGGATCATTCGATACGATGATACGAACATGATATTAAGGCAAACGCATGGACCAAAAGAGAGGCGATGTGAAAATGATTGTAAACAAATCAAGCATAAAAAAAAATGATTGTAATATATAAGATGTAAACAAAATGGTACAACAGCCTCTTTGAACACAAGTACCATTTTTGCCAAGAAGCATAACAATGGACTCCCAATTACAGGCACAATGTCCCTCTCTAAACATATCAAACTAAGCCATGTGAACTTGATGAAATTGAGCTACATATCAACACATCGAGCTCGTTTGGCTCACGGAGTATCTATTCTATGGAATTGAAAAAAATGAATGAAAAATTGGATGAGATTGGTAGAATATTCATATTAGGATGGAATAACCATTCCTTAACTCTTGTATATATCATGAAATCACAAGTTCTCCATTTCAAAGAAGAAGAGTTATTCCATGAAATGTATAAGATTTAGGAATTGATGTTCCATTCGAGCATGAGCATGAGCATGCACCTATATTCGTTAATTTGGCATTCATTTTTTTCCTATCTCATGAACCAAGCAGACGTATAGTATTAATTGTACATGTCAACACACATGATGAGAGGGCACAAAGGCACATTAAGATTTTCCCAAGTTAATTATATCACATGTTCTTGGGCATTTCGGTGACTATTCAGTTGCTAAACATCGGGTAACTGAGAATTCAATGAGAATAAAACATCAAAAGAATTTCCACTTTGACTTTCATTTACTATTTATTCAAAATATTAAGTTATTTGACTTTCATAGTTCAATATGTTAGTTATGTTAAAAGTTTTGTACACCCTTAACTAGTAGGCCCCTTGTGACTAAGGTCAAGTTTGAGGGGCAAAGAAATCCTTTCGAAAAGTTCATGGAGACAGTGAGATATTTTAAACAAGTTCGGACGAGCTCTGATGCATTTAGCCCTTTGTTAAACTCATTGAAATTGAATAATAAGATATCAACACACATTTTACAGCCGAAAAACAACTTATGGAGGGTTTCGGGTCGGGCGAATTCAATAAGAGGCGTTTGTTGCCTTTCCAACCTTCTTCTTTTTTCTGAATAATTCCAACCTTCTTTTTAGACCTGATGAAAAACAATGTTTATAAATTGCATGTAAAAAAGCATTAAACTAGCAGAAAAATGAAAACAAGAAATTAAAAGAAAAAATATTAAGAATTTATAATAATTTGTTCAAATTGAGTGAAATGACCAGTGTCAAATTGAGAAAAAATAATCCTAGAACTATCCCCAATGTCTGTACTTGTAGACTTATTTGCCATTAACCCATAAATTAAGAACTCTCCTAAATTCTAAAAACAAAAATAAAATCTTCTAAAAAGGAACAAATTAATCAAACATTCACCGGCTTGCAGAGGAACCTGAGCGACGATGCCGGAGCGTCGCCTAGTCGGCCAAGCCTCTCATAGTAGTCGACGCAAAACAAGGAAAGGGAGAGCTGGAGCTCGTTGCGAGTCCAGAGCCGGCGGACTCGGTCGGAGGAGCCGCCGAGCCGACTCAGGACAGGGCGGAGGCAGACCATGTAGAGGCGCTTGAAGCCGCCGAGGGCAAGGATGACGGGGCGGAGGGAGGAGGGCGGTGGAGAGATGACGTGGCGGAAGCAGAGGTCCTCCCAGAGGGCGTCGTTGCGGGCGACGGCGCACCAGAGGCGGCAGACGCAGGCGGCGACGCCGAGGGAGCGGCCGTCGAGTCGCTTGAGGACTTCGACGAGAATGTCGATGTGGTCATTGATACAGAAAGGCATCCTCTGCTGCTCTCTTCTATTGGTTGCTTATAAGTTGGAGTAGTTGTTATATTGAGTGGGTGAGATTTTTGAGATTAGCTTCTTCTTCCATTTTTTACTCTTTCACTTCACTGTATATATATATATATATATATAATAATTATAATATATTGAAATACTAAATCATAAAATTCAGTTAATCAAACTTCACATGAAAACTTGTTGTATTTGAAAGTTTTCCTTAGAGAGGTTTTTCTATAGTTTAGGTGGGGACTTGGCATAATTCTTAAGAGCGTTAGATTTTCTAATGTAAGAAAATTAATTAACTAAATGACACTTTCAATATTTTATTATACTATTAATTTTTATGTATTAATAAATATCAAAAAATATATAAACAAAAAACACTTGAATCATTTGAATATTTGGCTAATGCCTAACGTTTTTTAATAAAGTGGCCTAAATGTGTAAAGTCATACAACATTAATAGACAAAGCTTCAACAGAGCATTCGCAAAGTTAGACGAGTATATATAAAATAATGATTTTTGTGCAGATTGAATACTCTATGCTTTTCTCGTGTGATAGCATTAACTCAAAACTTGAAATATATCTCTATTTAAATAATTGCCTTAAAGGCTTATGAAATAATTCGATGCGACATTTGAAGATTTCCCCGTGAAGTGTTTATCTTGTGAGACAAAACATATATGCCTGGGAAGTTGCATTGGTAATAAAAAGTCAAGAAAATGATTAAAGAAAGAAGGAAAGAATTTAGTAAACTGCATTTGACTGGGTTGCGAGAGGAATAATTAATTTAAAATAATGGAGTTGAAAATATAGAGAATCGAGGGAAGCAGAGAAAGGGCCAAAGAAAAAGAAACAAACGTATAACAACACTGCTACAAACGATGCTCTTTTAATTTCTTTTGGACATTGTTTTGGAGTTTAAGAGTTTTTTGTTGTTTCTTGTTTTTGTTTTTGTTTGCATTTTTCAAGACTCTCTCTTCTGTGCCGTTGAGAAAAACTGTTTCGCTTCTACGCAATAATTTAACCCCTTGATTTTATTCTTTTTTATGTAATTTTCCCCAATTACATTTACCAATAACATGTATTTTACATAGATATCGGACCGTTTTACCTATATCACATAGAGGTGTGGAGCTTTTTTTATCATTTTTCAGTAGGGTTAATGTTGTAGCTGTCTACGACCCTACCTATTGCATCAAGTCACATTAATTAATTCTAATTCATAAGATTCTTTCTTTCCTTTTCTTTTTCTTTTTTTTTTCATTATCCTTTCTCATGTATGGTACAAAATCTTTGATATATCAATTTTTTTAAAATTCATGTGTTTGTATAGCTGAGGAGGAATTAATCTTACGTTACAGAAAGTAAAATGTAAGTGGTGTGTATTGAACTTTAAAATAAATCAATTGATTTTTTTACGAGCTTGAGAACCACACCGTTTTCAAGTTATGGTAAGAGTACTAAGGAAAAAAAAGAGATGTTTGACAAATAACAACTGACCCAATAAGCTTATTTTTGAAAAACTTTCTGAGGAACGATGTGTTCTCCAGACAGAAAAAAGAAAAGAGTGGGTGAAAATTTCGGGACGGAGTCCCTTTATGTTTCCCCGCTTACCTACAAAACACCTCCTCTCTTTTTAACTTGTATCGATGAACTATAAATATACATAATGTACAATAAAAGTGAAAAAAGAAACACAGAGCTACAAAACCAAAACATTAAGTTCCAACTAGGAGCAAAGACGGACTTAAGAAAACATCAGCAACTGAGAAAGGGAGAGTACGCCCACGGGACTTGAAAACAAACCAGCAGCTTTGAACACAATGAACAAACAAGTTAACTTCAACAAAATTGTCATAAAACATTCTCCTGTTGCGCCTATTCCATAATGACCAAGCAACCATAAAGCAATTCCAAACTCTCTCAGGGCACCAGCTTTGAAAAAACTACTCCACAACGAAACTGAAAGAAAAACTGAAGGCGAACGAATGAAATAGAAACCAAAAAGCCAACATACCTCACTCCAGAGATTATGACTACCGGGACAACTAAACAAACCGTGATCCGAGGTCTCCATATCACCACAGAAAGGAAATCCCTCATAAGCTTGTTTGAACAAATAAGAGCGTAGTAATGCTTCCTCACATAAGACAAATAATAAGACAACTTATATATGAATAACAATTGACCAATTGTATAGATGATTTAATATAAAAATTACATATTAAAAGAGGCCAATGCATTAACTTACTCTCTCAGTTTTTGAGTAAGTATCATTTTTTACATGCTCATCAATACCAGGATAATATTAAATAACATTATAAAATATTAATATACCTTTAATTAAAGTAGAGTATTAAAAGTAAAACATGACTCTTTCTTACTTTTTTCGTCTTTTACTAAGGACAAAGTAGGAAAAACATTCATCATTAATGCATTGAAAAATGAAAATAACACTTAATAAAAAAAATAACGCATATCAAAAAAATGACACTTATTAAAATCAGAGGGAGTAATGTTTAACATTGAATTTGTGATATATGAACGTTTCTAGCTTGAGTCACATTTAAATAGATGGAGATTTTTTTATATTTTAATATAAGTGCAATTTCACAATTAAAAACATATGGAAGATTAAAGAGATTATTCACATCATAAAAAAGAATCGAAATGTGATCTAGATTCTCTCTTGAGTTTGTGTGCTAATTGAATAGCAAGTAAAATTTGGGCTCGTAGAGAGGCTTGTCCTCTTGATATTATATTTGGCAAGTAACACGTAGTCTAACCTTCATTGCACCATATAATATATTGTACTTGAATACATAATGTGCCCACTTCACAAATAAGTGAAACTATATATTAGTTTTGCCAACACACACATATATATTTGAATAATATACTTAATATGTTATTAAAAATATATTGGAAGAAAATATATTCTTTCCGGTGGACAAAATAGTACCTCTTCCTCTCGGACTGGATCTTGTTGCATGAAAATTTGCTTAATTTGACAATGCGTTTCTTTTATAACTGATTTATTGTTGAAGTGGAGTTTGAGTTCGTGTTTTGAGGAAGTTTTGTTCAACTTTCATCTCAATCTAACTGTCCATCAACAGTTAAAAAATACAGATGTTGTGAATGTAAATAACTCTTTTTACAACAAGAACAAGTTCACTAATCCTCTATAAAATAAAGTTTTCTCTATTTATAAAATGTAATATAACGGTATTTTATATGCCTACTCCAAAAATAGAGATTTTCTATATCTCCTCCAAATACAGAATATCTTGTACACTTGTCTATTTTTGGGGTTCAATTGGAGTAAATTTCTATAGTAACTCTATAAATGGAAAAAAATGATATAAATGTAGAGTATAAAGTAGAGTTTTTGAGGTTTCGGTTGGACATGAACTAAGTGCTTTGTTTTAATATATACCATCTTACATTTTTTAAGTGACTTACAGAGTCTATTTGGGATCGTTATCATGAAAGTTTTTCCTAAATTTTTTTCATAAAATGGCTAATTGGAACTGTTGTCCTACTTGTTGTCCAAATGTATTATTCCTATAAACTTTTCATAAACAAACAGACCTTGGCTTTTAACAATACATTTTTGGTCCTTCATGATAGTTGTTTAGTAATTGATTGATTTATTTTATCAATACCAAAAATCATTATTTTAAGGAAGCTTGAAAATGAAGCTTTTCGTGAAAAATTTCAAACTGAACATAATTAATTAAAATTGTTTTATTTAACTTTCTCAAAACAAAATTTCGCTTCTTTTAAAGAGTATAATATGAAAAAATAATTTCAAACAGGCTCTTAAATCATACATGTTCAAAGCATTCACCATAAAGTGTGAGCGAGACTCAAAATCGAGATGTTTACTTTTTCAGAAAACATGTTTGCCAAATGAACAAAGTGACCCGTGAAAAGTAAGAAAGTGGAAGAAACAAGTAACAAGGGATTGCGTTTGTCGGATGGTATTGGAATGAGGCTAGGAAAGGAAACCCCCAACTCATCTGAGACAGAAAGCACTTATTATTATTATTATTATTTATAAGCAAATAGATAAAAATAAAGCATTTGAAATTGACATTAGATTTGTATAAAGTCAGTCTTAATTTTAGATGTCACCATTTCCCTATACTCTCTTGTTTGGACTCTTTTGGCTACAGTTTTTACTATTCCCTTGTCTTCTTTCTTTGCCATTCCATTATTGCATAATGACAACCACTAAACACCTCTTTTTTTGAAAAAACATGTTGGTCTCTTTGATCTAAATAACACGTGTCAGAGGGGGTGAATGACTTTTGATTTAAAAAATTGAATTAATTAAGTCTTTTTTTATTTCTTTAAAAGTGTCCCTCTGATCAGCAAAGACTGGTTGCCATTGATAATGATACACGCGATGAGAGGTTTCTCAGCGAGCTTAATAATGTATGCACTGATACTTTTTCTCAGCGGGCTTATCAGTCAGTTTATATGTGTATGGATGTATGAGATACTGGTATATCAGCGTTGCTGAAAGTAACCAGAGTTAGATGAAAAGCAAAGTAAGAAAATTTCACCAGCGAGATTTTATCCTGGTTCAGCAGCCTGTGCCTACTCCAGTCCCTAGATACCTCTCTGAGCTTTAATCCACTAGTGTCTCCTTATCGGCGGAGAAGCCTTCTTACAGAGTTTTCCAGAGAATGAGTACCCTCCTCTTTCTCCTATTCTCTAACTCAACTGTTGGATACCCTCTCCAACAGTTCACTCAGTTTTACAA
>CAOJBJ010323500.1:0-12902 GCA_948291685.1 Euphorbia celastroides | reverse complement strand
CTATTGCAACATCATCCTTGATTCTTTGGCTGGCTGCATTCTTTCTGCTTTCCGGATTAAAAGAAAGAATGATAGGATATGGCGTAGAACGCAACTGGTTATCAATCTGTAATGAAGACATTTGAAATGAAAGCTTTTGTTGATCATGACTCTGAAGAAGATCAAGAGTAATATCCTTCGCACAGGCAAAAAGCAGTTCCTAACAAAAGGGAAAAAGCTCAAGTTATCGAATCAAAACAAATAAATTCATAAAACAAAGACACCATCTACTTACCTGTGGATACGGATTAATCATGGAGATACCGATGCTTGATATAGCAACAGAAAACTTTTCTGTGTAATCAGGAAAGTGTTCCTGTATTTGATCATATTTTCTGTTTTGTCGAAGAGGAGAGGGGGACAGGTTTTTCAGATCTTTCATGCTATGGTACTCTGAGTCAACAATGCTAAGAACCTGGGAAGTTGACTTATTTTGAGATGACTGAAATGAAAACACAAAAAAGCATGTGACCCCAAAATTATAAATAACAAACCTTGGTTGCCCCGTCAGCACAAGTAGATAGAAGCAGTGTTCTTTCTGGTTTCTGAAATAGGAAAAAATTCCAACTCGCTCTTAGAAGACTAAAGATTCCTTGATGAACATATCCAAACCAACACTCAGAAAATATCAAATTTACAAAGTCGACTATGTTTCTCATAAATGCTCATTTTGTTCATCACCACACGGAATAATTCTATTGCAGTAATATATAATACCTAGATTGTGTCATCCAGGAAAACACAATTCCTAATGCTAAAAAGAATCAGTATTGGCAGTATGTTCAAATCTAATATGGGATAGGATTTCAAAATAGCAGTATTGGCAGTATGTTAGTGTCGTGAAGTTTGGAATAGCAGTTTCGATACCAACAACTAGAATTCATTCAAGAAGAAAATGTAAAGGTCTAGATACGAGTGAGGAACTTAAGAATATGCCATCCACATTCGAATGGTGCTTCAAGACAAAGAATAAAAATGCAGCTAGTTTCTCAAACACTTGACTAAGATGTAAGATGCGAGATAAATAATGCCCTCAAATTTTCCCTTTCAGTGGATGGTAAGGTACAAACAATTCAATTTCCACAATTTCCCTTACAACCATGTTAATTCAATAAATTGTCCACCACTCCAAATTTCTGGAATAACGAGCAAAAGCTTATACCTCAGACGTTGACTTTAAGTTGACTGGTGAATACTCTCTCAGATCATCAAGAGCGTACGACCCGATAATTCGTTCTCCAGGGACCTTGATCACATTAAAAAAAGATACTGTAAAAATCAACAGAAAATATACATCCGCAAATTTATAAGGGTCAGCATACCTCAACAGTCAGACGATGAGGATAGTAGGGTTCGTCCCACGCATAGGGGCAAGAAGTGTAAGGGTGAATAGTAGTATAAAATGTTTCACACCTTTGCTGGTAAATCCGTAACCTCTGACAAGAAAAAAAAAATTGGTCTAGAATGTTGAAAGTCAAATTAGTAACCACATAGCTTAAACAGGTATATTGAGAGACGAACACTGTTAACCCACAAAAACCGTTAAAACCCTAGAACTTACACCTCAAGATTAAGTTTCAAGATAGGTTTGAAGAATAATTTTCAGTATCTCTAACACAAGACTGCTACCTTCATTGTGAACTCTTTTTATCATCAAAATGTTAACAAACACAAACCAACTATACGTTGTGGTGAAATTTAACAAATGAATGTAGTTGTCAGAATTGAACTTCCGACCCTAGCGCTGAAATTAATACTATCCAAGAAATCATTCAACCTAAAAGTTTAAGGTCATAGGTAAGGCTAAAGCCAATTTGAATAATTTTAACCATTTTCAACAGGTAGTATATCTTTCTATATGCATTTGTATTGATGCCTTCTTTGCATTCATTTAATTCTTAGGTTGAATGATTTCTTGGATAGTATTAAGGTCATAGGTAAGGCTAAAGCCAATTTGCATTCATTTAATTCTTAACAAAAGAAGCCAATATATCTTTCTATATGCATTTGTATTGATGCCTTCTTTGCATTCATTTAATTCTCTTTTTGTTTCTTTCAGCAACCAATATCCTTGAAAACGTAGGTAATACTATTATCAGCTAAAATCACCAAAATTGGATGTTTGCAATAAGGCATTTGCTGCTTTGTGATGCATGATAAAATTCTGTCCTTGGGTTGTGATTCCTATTAAAATCTTACATGCCACACCAGAGAATTCCAAGTATGAATCGCAAAACCTCAATGGGTCCTACAATTCAACTCTACTATCAGGAAATTCAAATGTCAATCGTACAAGCTATCATGCATCAATATGGTGCAAGGCTTGAAGAATCTTGATGTTCACTGCCCTTGATGTACACAACTTCAAATTCAAAATTTCATTGAGCAAACTTACAATAAAAACATAATGCAATTCGCATCCTTAGTATTCACTATAAATATATAAATCTGTCAGGTTAGTTGCCTGAAAACTTGATTTAATGGAAGAAAGTGACTGAAAATAGATTGGATGAGAAGAGAAATAGAATTAGGTGAGAAAACAGAGGAACTTTAGGTGAGAAATAGAGAATAGTCGAGAGAGATAATTGATTGATTAATTTCATTGATAATATGATCTGATACATTCTCTAATGTATATATAGGCTGCAATGGTACTACTGCCAGCTGCTAATACAGACAAAACATCAAAACTACCTAGTATTAATTAGGATAAGGACTGCCAGCTATACCTGCTGCAATATGACTAAATTACCCTGTTACAACTCTTCCAGAATATTCTAATAATGCTTATAGTAACTAACTATTACTAATTATCATAAATATAAGCTAATAACTTAAAAAACATACTCTAATACCTGACAGTTCATTTGACGCATGTTTGTGATTTGTCTTTGCATTGTCTATTTTTTGTAAGAATTTTCTTTCCTATAGCCATTGATGCGTGCTTATTCTTTTATTTCTTGGGATAACATACAAGTACACCTGATTTTGAGTCTGTTGATGTCTATATACAGTTATGCTGCATCTGTTTGTAAATTTTTTTTTGTTCTTGTTTTTGCTATCTACAATCACCAACTGCTTCTCAAGAACCTTGCTAACTAAGAATGTTGCTATTTTTGCATATAGACTATTTGAGTCACGGAGAAAGAGAGAAAAAGTTGTATGTATTTTTTTGCTATTTGGTTGAATTGTACAAGTGAAGTAGTTGAATTTTCTTTTCCATAGAGTTGTTCATTCTAGTTTCTCTGCCGTTGAATCAAGATATATGAGTTCAGTCATTTGTTTACACCTCTTGTTCAAGGAGCTACTATTGCAATAAATGGTCATACCAGATTTTTGGCAACTCTTGCTATGTTGAATTATTTCCTAATTAATTTGAGGAAACACACAGGTGGGCCCTTTCTCATCCTTTGTCAGTGCAAGAGTATGAGAAGTTGAAGGAAAAGCAAATGAAGCCCGATTTTTTGGATATGGTTCCTTGGTATTCAGGGTATTTATATATCATCACCCTGCTCTTGTTTTTGATGATATATGTGGTTTTCCATAGACTCTCTATTGCTTACCAGTTGCTTCATGTTGCAGAACATCTGCAGACTTGTTCAAGACGGTTTTCGACCTCCTTGTATCAGTAACTGTATTTGTTGGTCGCTTTGACATGCGAATGATGCAGGTACAACTCTTATCATTTTAGCATCTACATTTATTGAGTTGGGTTATTTATGAAACTTACACTGAATGAGGCATATTTTGGAGAGTTCTTTCATATGTGTTGTGCTTTGGCTGAGTTGCCTCTGGCAATACAATTTAATTTTGTCCCTGTTGGATTGGGATTTGGAGGATGCAAAAGCCCTTTCCCAAAACCTTCTACTTCTTTGCTTTACATAAAAAATTTGTGACCTTTTTTGTTATTGTTTTTCGTGTGCCATTGGCTAGAGTGTAATCTGTCTTAACCTTTTCTTTATCTGCAGGCAGCAATGGTGAAGTCTGAAGATGTAGTACATCAAGGAGATCTTCTGTATGACAACTTCAGCGACAAAGATGATTTATGGTTTGATTTCATGGCAGATACTGGTGATGGTGGAAACTCGTCTTATGCAGTTGCACGGCTACTTGCTCAGCCTTCCATTAGGCTTCCTGGCAAGGGTTCTGTTTCCTTACCTCGTGCAAACTTACTTCTTATTGGAGGGGATCTTGCGTAAGTTCAAACGTATTTGTACTATCAATGATTGTCATTTACTTCAGCTTTAAGTGGCTTGCATACTAATTTCAAGATTGCTTTACCTGAATTCCTTAGATTTGGCAGTTGTTTAATGTCAAATGTATGTATTGAGGGATATGATCATTATCAGTTTACCCATTGATTTTGAATATTTTACACCAGTGAGCGAAATTTAGAATGATATGCCTATTCATCTGGTAGTTGATAAATTTGTTCGACTGTTTATGTAGATATCCCAATCCATCAGCATTCACATATGAGAAGAGGCTCTTTTGCCCTTTTGAATATGCTTTACAGCCCCCACCATGGTGCAAGAAGGACCATGTAACTGTAGACAGGCCTGAGCTTCCAACAGGGGTTTCTGAACTGAAGCAGTATGATGGACCTCAGTGTTTTATCATTCCTGGAAACCACGGTTGGTTTTTCTTTGTTTCCATTCTCGTGTTAATCTTCTATGCAAGGAATCAATGCCATGAATTTTCCGTGTTTATCCTCATTAAAAGTGCTCTTTTGCTCAACATTACAGATTGGTTCGATGGGCTTCACACATTCATGAGGTATATATGCCACAAGAGCTGGTTGGGCGGGTGGTTTATGCCCCAAAAGAAGAGTTATTTCTCATTGCAACTCCCTAAAGGGTGGTGGGTTTTCGGTCTCGATCTTGCCCTCCATAACGACATTGATGTGTACCAGTTCAAATTCTTTTCTGAAGTAATAAAGAACAAGGTACTTGTTGAACTAATTGCATCAGGGCATGTTTCTCTTCTCCTTTTAGTTGAATGATGGTTTCAATCAAGTCTCTTAAATCCAGGTCGGTGAAAATGACTCAGTGATCATTATGACACACGAACCGAATTGGCTGCTTGATTGGTACTGGAACAGTGTTTCTGGAAAGAATGTGTCACATCTGATATGTGATTATTTGAAAGGAAGGTGCAAACTTCGAATTGCAGGGGACTTGCATCATTATATGCGACATTCATTTGTTCCTTCTAATGGACCGGTTCAAGTGCAACATCTGCTTGTCAATGGCTGTGGGGGCGCTTTTTTACATCCTACACATGTCTTTGATAAATTTGATGAACAGTATGGAACTAAGTATGAGATGAAGGCTGCTTACCCTTCTTTGGACGATTCGAGCCGGGTAATTTAATTGTTTTTTTCTCTTTTGATTTTACCGTTTCGCCTATTTTTTAGTCCTGTTGGCTGATTGGTTGTTGGTTGCAGATTGCATTGGGAAATATCTTAAAATTTAGAAAGAAGAACTGGCAATTTGATATTATTGGCGGAGTTATATATTTTGTGCTTAGCTTCTCTATGTTCCCGCAGGTAAGCAGTTTGACATTTACTGTTTTCTTGGACGAGATTGGCCCTGTTATTTTCAACTGAATGGAGGATGGCGTAATTTAACTGAACTGGAATTTGTTTGAAACTTGTAGGAATTTACTGATTGAAACTAATTGAAATATAATGAAACTTAATGGAAACTTAGTGAAATTGAACTGAAATGAAGCTTAATGAAACCGAGTTGAACTTAACTGAACTAGACTGAATGGAAAATAAGTCAAAAAGAACGGGGCCTTTATTTGTTATGTTGCTGATAGTTGACTTGAGTTTCTTTGCTTGTTTTATTAGTGCAAGCTCAACCACATCTTTCAAGCCGATACGTTTTCGGGCCACTTGAAGAGTTTCTTTGTCACAGTGTGGAATCTCTTTCTGTATGTGCTGGAAGATTCTTATGTATCATTGGCCGGTGTTGTATTATTGCTAATTGCAGCTATTGTATTTGTGCCTCCAAAAGTTTCCCGAAAGAAACGGGCCATTATCGGGTTTCTTCATGTTTCTTCACACCTGATGGCAGCCCTTATTCTTATGTTGCTCCTCGAACTGGGTATCGAGATGTGCATTAGGCATAACCTCCTAGCAACTTCAGGTAAGCCGAAATAGCTTGTTCATTCGTATTTGGCCACCATGTTTTCGAAATTGGGATAATTTGTCATTAATTGGTGTAAATCCATAATCATTTTGGAAGTCGTTCAATATCATGTGGATTATGAGCAGTCAATTACTTGTTTCAGGATATCATACATTGTACCAGTGGTACAGATCAGTTGAAAGCCAGCACTTCCCGGATCCTACAGGCCTTAGATCTCGAATTGAGCAATGGACATTCGGCCTTTATCCAGCCTGCATCAAATATCTCATGTCCGCCTTTGATGTTCCCGAGGTAACGGAATTCCCATTGTTATTGAAATATTGCTATTTCAATTTTGAAGTTAAAATGTTCATGAGAAAAATTGTCAGGTTATGGCTGTTACGAGGAGTAATATTTGCAAAAACGGGATTGAGTCACTGTCTCGAGGGGGCTCAATCATCTATTATGCTTCAGTTTTTCTCTACTATTGGGTCTTTTCAACGCCGGTTGTCTCTTTGATTTTTGGAAGTTACTTGTACATCTGCATCAACTGGTTTCACCTGCATTTTGATGAAGCGTTCTCCTCGCTTCGAATTGCAAATTACAAGTCGTTCACCCGATTCCACATCAAGGAAAATGGCGATCTCGAAGTTTTCACCCTTGCGGTTGATAAGGTCAGAATTTGATCGATTTTGTTTCTGATATGAATTATGAGGGCATTGTACTGATAGAGTTATGAATTGCAGATCCCGAAGCAATGGAAATTGGATTCGAAATGGGATGCTGAAACAAAGCAGCCACAGCAGATGAGTCACCACCGAAAATACCCTAGTAAATGGCGAGCTGCTACTTCTTACCAAGACCCGATAAATACTGTTAGAGTTGTTGATCATTTTGTTATCTCACAAACCGATAATGCAAATACCGGATAAAGGAATAGTTCACTCGTAGCTTGTATTACATCTCAGATATGTAATACAACTGTAGTATACTTAGTTTAGGAAGTAATAGCAAGAAATAGAAAAATATAAAGCAGTTCTGAAATTGTAATCCTTGTTTAATTTCTTCATTCTTATGAATTCGGGTATTTACCCGAAAAGCACTGATGCATTTGCAGATTGCTACAAGTTTTTTCAGTGTTGCACTGTCATATTGTCCAAAAACTCGGTAAATTGCAGATCGATTATGGAGCTATAGGAGTTTGACATCGGTGTAAAGAAATACAGAAAGAATTATCTATATCGGAACTGAAATTAACAGTTGAAAACAAAACTGAATCTTTTCTATTGCTAAAACTACACTTGGTAATCAGAATAAAGAAAGCTTTCAAATCACGTTCCGCGGTGAATCTTTATCTTCCGGCTGCTTAGCTCTCTATAAGGAAATCTCAGAAAATCCTGAACTTCTTTCAGTTTCTGCAAACCAAAATTCCATTAAAAATCCCGAACCTATTCGCTCAAAGACAATCAACCGAAAACAGAGAACCCCTACTGTCCGATTGGCAACAACATCTTCATAGTAAACAATGATATGTCGGGTTGATTTGAAGTAGCTTACCGCCCTGGCAGCCCTATCATCAACGTGCTTCAGTTCCGCTAAAAGGGTCGACGCATTGATTTTCGGCTTGTAGTTTGCGAGTACTTTAGCCTGAAAGGCCAACAAGTTATGAGAGACGAGTTTAAAAAGGCGATTAAAGAGATTTGAAGAGAAAACAATAACCTCGGAAGCAGAATGAACATGAGATTTATGAGTTCCGTTCAGCGGTTTATTGCTCTTGTCATAGGCATTGGCGAGCACCGAAATCATTCTCCGAAACAAATTTCTCCTGAAGAGAAAAACCGCATGAACTCCTTTCTCATTAAAGTAGTCAACTATTCCCTTGTGATGTGCCAACACACCCTGCAACATAGTGATCAAATCAAAAGTCGAAACTTTATTTTCCATTTTTTAGGGATTTTAGATTCAGGAAGTGTAAGTTCGGGACCCGAACTTGCCTGATTAAGCATCCATTTGAGGCCAACAGCAGCATTGGATTCATTTTTCGAAGCACTAGTGAACCAATCAAGATTATACAGTTGATCCAAAGTCTTCACAATGGCCGAAACATTAGCTCGCCTTTCTTTCTTCTCAAATATCTCGCCATTAGAGCTCACATTCACGTGGCTGTTCAGAAACGTCTCGAACCACCCGCTCCCCGACCTCTGCATCGAAAATATGGCGAAATATCTCACCGGAGTGCACCGGCATTCTTCCCTGAAAACTCGAATCATCAATGAAGCAAAATCAGATATTATATCGGAAATTTAGTTTGTTACCTGCTAAATGTTACGGGGGCCGGGAAATGGACAAAGGGGAGTTCTTGAGGTGGAATGTTGGAGGTGTTACAATGTTGATAGAACACTTCAAAGTTGAGGAATCTTGCTGTCGTGTTCGGGCTGATTTGGCTTAAGCATATTGAGCAGATGTAAATTCCACAGATTGTTGCAAATGTTAGGACTACTAATCTTAGTGTTAATGGAGATTTCTTTGGACCCTTCGGATTTGGAAGCAATGAATCCTGAAATTGAACAAGAAAGTTAGCATTTTTTTTCCTGTTAAAATAAAGAAAATGGAAGATAAAAGAGAGGGTAATACTGTTGATTCCATGCATAATACTCCATGAAAGTAGACAAAGGAAGAAGAAGAGGAAGAAAACAATGGAGGGACAAAAATGGGTTTTATTAAAACTACGGTTAGATCTTATTCGAGAAAAATAAGGCAAGAGAAATGGTCAGAGTTGAAGGATTTTGTGAGAAAATTTCAGATCCTGTCTGCTATTGTAGTATTTGTTGACTAAAACCAAATAATTAGTTTATATTTTACGTTGAATTACACGTCATAGTAGCTGCATTTTTCTTACACGGTATTAAAAAAGACAAAATAATAAGATAAGAAAACAAGAATCTTGTTTTAATGGATTGGAAGCACGATGGATTGAAATTAATTTAATGTTTTTGGAGTCCACAATTCTAATCTAACAAATGATAGACTCAAAAGTGCCTCACTTTATTACCATTTGGAAAACAAGCTTAACGAAAAAAAAAGAGAAATGTATGGATTCTCTAAACTTTATGTCGTATTTGATGAGATTTACGACTTTCCTTTGAGGATTTTTCTCGGGGTTCAAAGTTTCATTATTTCAACATCAAAGTTACCTTTCTACATTATTTCCGGATCGGATTATGGTTTATTATCTTTATTTTTCTATATTAGAGACCTTTTTTTAATAAAGAAATAGCTTTACCCTCCTTTTCAAATTTGACATTATTTGACATGTGTTTCCATTGCAATTGTCATTTTGTGAACAGAACAAAATGAAATGCTAAAATGTCGAATATTAAGTTAGAGGGACTAGATAGCTTTTTTGTGCAAATTGGAGGAGCACGTGAAGAATTATAAACATTTATTTTTGCTTTTCGGAATTTGCAATAAGATGCTCTGGTCACACAAACTTCAAAGCAACAGAACAAACAAGTACACTAAAGAAATCTTTTGGAACATGGCTATCATTTGACTTTGTGCCCAACCAAACCAACCAACTCTTGATGCATTCATATTTCTGCATTTTGGGACCCTCTTGTTAATTACAATAATAGAATAATATTTAAAATCAACAAAAGAGTACTTATTTATGAAGAAAATCTCACCATCTTAGGAATCAGTGACTGTTAATTGTGGAAGTTTCCAATGTCTGTGTAAGCTCATAATTAGCAAGTCACTGATTTGAGAAGTTTAGACAATTGAAGGAAAATATTGGTGGGATATTTTTAAATTTATCAATATTTTGATTTTATTAGTCTCTCTACCTTTTACACAAGGGTATCAATTGTCTGGGTTTTGAGATTATTTTTCAGCTGTTATCTAAAATAACTCCTTTCACAAACATTTCATAAAACAGCAGATTTTATTACCAAAAAAAAAAAAATAAATAAACGAAACAACAAATTTTAACTTTTATACATTATTTTACTCCTTCATACTAGTTAATTGAAAACTATTTGATACAGTTTCCCGAAAATCAAAAGTTGATTATTTATAAGAGTAACCTCAAATTGGAGCTTCTAAAAAGCTTCGAAAGCAATCCCAAACTAACCTTTATTTGCTACCTCTCAAGTCTACTACATGCACAATTAGAAGAACCGGTTCCAATCCCAGATACCAAAAATAAATGTTGCATTTCGACACGGATAAAACTTTAAGCAACCGGTCTTCTTACTAGGATCGAAAAACAAATGTGAAGTCAGGATCTTGTGCTGCACAAGCTGAGGTTGAACATCTAGGACCAAACCAATCAGTATGATCAATTACTTAACACTATCAGAAGTCAAGAAATAAGAGTTACTTTTGTTCATTCCTGATTGTTCTCATAATCTACAACTAAAAAAAAGGCAGAAATCAGATGGAAGCATTGTTGATTGATAGGAATTGAGAAGACATACTAGAAATGGACTCGAGAGCAAAATTGTTGAATCTGCAGAGTAACTTGGGTTCATACGAGGATGATCAACCTGACAATTTGGCCCATGAACTTGAATGACTTTGCCGCTTCCTTTAAACATCTGTTTTTTACATCTCGAGGCCAATGCTGCATTGCCCGAATGAGAAAAATCAGCATTTAAGTCACAATTATAATAGCTAATGGAAATTAAATAAACATTAGAACTTGGCAGTCAACCTCCCCGAGCTTATTCAGTTTCTCTCGTGTTCCCTTTAATGATTCTTTGACATCTCCCTGCCATCTGTAGAATTCAAGTTGTCTTCCCTTTAGCAGTTTCTCTGAGACCTAAAACCGATGGGAACAGCAGAACAACGTGTATTGTGGTTAGCAAACTGGTAAAAACCATGTGATCAAGACCAATGTGTAATGATTTTGCTCATCATTTTCATTCTAATTTGGTTTCGGGTTTGGTTCGGTTTTTGAGCCGAACCAAGATATGCTCATCCCTACATATGGCAGACCAAATACTAACGTGTTTGTAATTGCAGAAAACAAGCATTTAAATTTGGCGAAATGCATTAAAAGCCCTAAACATGGCAAGAAAAGTCATTTGCCACCTTGAACTTTAAAAAGTTCCAATCATCCCCCTAAACTTGGTAAAAGTAAACCAGTTTGCCCCTTCAATGCCACATGTTAGCTTTTAGTTGGTTTGACTTTTCAAAGACTCCATTTTTCAGATTCTTCTTTCTTAATCAGAACATGACATGTGCCAATGAGGGTCAAAACTGTTTCACATTAACCAAATTTAGAAGGCTAGAATCCGGCTTTTCATGCCAAGTTTGAGGGGCAAATGATCTATTCGGCCTTCATATTTTAGCTACTGCCAATGTTTCAAATCCAAAGGAGAATTGGCAATGATAAACATTTTCAAAAGACAAAACTGAAATGCTCCCCTTTTAAGCCTTGCTTGATTAACAAAGCACATAACTCCAACAAAAAATGCACAAAAATTGACAAACCTGCTTTGCAATGAACTGACCACCGGCAATATGAGAAAAGTAAATGTTGTAGAAATGGCATAAGAACAATGGCGCACACTCTTCTCTGCAATCTCCTCCAAATACTTGGCATAAGTAATTCCAGGGCTACTCGGTTCCGGGATCACAATACCCTGTTTCCTAAACCGCTCGAGATCTTTTTCCAAACCCTCTGAACGCTCCAATCCAGTTCTTCTAAAGTAAGTAACTGAAAAAAAACAAATGTAAATTCGTTGAGGCATTTCATTAAACACCTAGCCTACATTGCTACACAACTACTAGTTCCAGCTCTTATGCCAGACCCTCTAAACGCTCTAATCCAGTTCTTCTAAAGTAACTGAAAAAACCAGATGTAAAATTCATTGAGGCATTTCATCAAACACCTAGCCTACATTGCCACACAACCGCTAGGATCACTAGACAAGCACAATTAGTCAATTTAAAACCTGGGAGAATCAGTTAGGGAAGAAGAACTCACAAGAAACGTCATCGGATTTATCAACGAGACGCTCAATTGTGTCGAAAATCAGCTTGCTATCAACCAAGTACTTAACAAACCCTTCCATACAAGGAACCCAACTTTCCTCGTTTTTTCTCCACTTCCTTCTTCTTCTTCTTCTTCTTCTTCTTCTTCTTCTTCTTCCGATTCCTGTTCTTTCTCCGATTGGGTTTCTTCACCCTCGCTGTCGCTGAATTTGTGGGTGTATTTGCCTTTGATATTGCTTAGTCTCATGGCGACGAATCTCATTTCCTCGGTGATTCCTTTCTTCTCCCCGGGGTACGGCTTGCGGTAGCGCTTCCGCTTCTTGATGACCGGAGGAACCGAGGTTGATACCGGTGTCGACGGTGAGGAATTGGAGCACACAGAATTGAAGTTCGTCTTGCGGAAAATCCTCCGCTTATCGGTGCAATGTTGAAGATAACGACTTTGCGCGGCGGAGGTATAGTCAACAGTGGCATTGGTGCCGTTAAAGATGATAATCGCATTGCTTCCAAAGCAGTTGGTCGCCGGCCGTTATTTTCAGGTGGACAATTTGCTTGCTTCGGTCCACTGCTGTTAATTCTGAGTTTAGCACTGCCATTTTCTCTATACAGAATAGTAAATATTCGAGTAAACTCAAAAACATGTCACCTGTTTTCACAGTTTTACAAAATATCTATGAATTTTATTTTTTATAAAAACATATTTTATTTTATGGTTTCAAAATTTTGTAA
>CAOJBJ010323215.1:0-13708 GCA_948291685.1 Euphorbia celastroides | reverse complement strand
AAAACCTTTTATTTTCACATTGAAAGATGTATCAACTAAGTTATTTCTGGTTGATATATTATTTTTGGAGTCAAATTAGCAAACAATAGACATCCACAATATTATGTTCAAAATAAAAGTTTGAAACTTTGAACAATTCCTACTTGACAATACATCCAAGGGAATAGTCTTTTGGACCCAATTGCCTCTTTTGGCCAAGCTTTTATTGTTCTTTTTTTTTTATTCAAATTTAGTTGTTATGTCATCACTATATTCTTTTTTCCTTGTTTCTATAACTATTTTGTTAAGGTTTAATTTTAAGTATTTAAGTACAGGTATCAATGAATTTTAGAAAAATAAGTATTTCTAATTCTTTTCTATAAAAATGAGAAGAAAACGTTTCTAATTTGGTTTTGTGGATAAAACTGTATTTTTACTTGTCTTGATTATAGTTTAGGTTTAGTTTAGGCAGTGTAAAATCGTATTATAAAAAAAATCAACATAACGAGTAAAACGGAATGGTATAAAAAATACAACTGACAACAACCTACAAACCTTATCGAGCAAAATTGTGCATATTATCGATAACGTGCTTAATAATATAAAGATCTACAAATGCACTCTTTAAAATCATGGAAAATTATGTTATGGAAAAAACACAAGTACGGTATGCAAGAACACTATACATCAAATCACAACTTGTCATTAAATTAATGATAGTTTCGTTGTGACTATTAATGATCAATTTACAACTTGATTGACTTAATGCGCATAATTTATGGTTAAGATGGTGTCTTCCTCAAACTAGATTTGCATGCGCTTCATTTAGCTCCTCGAACTAGTGTCGAAACTATATGTACAAAATCAAATTGTTATGCTTCGTCATTACGTTGTTTTTTGAAAAATTAGTAATATCACAAAAAATGGCTTCCATAAGATTTTAGGGGTTCAAGGAAAAACTAAAGTAATATAAAAAATTAGGTTCAATACGTGAGTACAAACTCTTTATATTAATGAATTTTTTTATGAATATGGAAATGTGGAGTTGCCCTCACAGCTAAGTAACCTTAGCCCGCATCCGAAGCTATGTTGTTATTTATTACAATAGTATATATATAGAAAATAATAAATATTGAGCAAAAATAAATGACATCACAAGACTTGACATGCATGATTAATATTATTATTGTATTGTAAATATGTGAATCGCTAAAAAATTCAATATCATGTAAGTAAAAAATAGAATTTCGGTTTAAAGTTTCGTTCCTTTTAACTTTTCTTTTTATTCAGTTTAATTTAACTTTATTAAATTTTAATTAGTTTATTTTAATTTAATTTCATAAAATTTTTATTAAGCAGTATTTAAATTCATTAAATTTTAATTAAATTTTTAATAAATTTAAAACTTGTTAAATTTTAATTAATTTTATATAAATTTTAATTTCATGAACTTTTCACTAAATTTTAATCAATAAATTTCATTCGTATGTTATTATATTTTAATTCAGTTCAATTTTTTTATCCTTCATCCAATCTAAAAGAACCGCCTTATACTGAGACTCTCTTACTAAATTAATGTACCACTTGATTTGTATCTAAACGTAGTCAAAATAAAAATTTGGATAAATTCAATTTAAGTGAAAAAAAATATCATGAAAATAAGGTACAATGACGTGTCACTTTGACCCATTCTCTTCCCTTTTTCAGCCCAATCTGCTGACCGACTCGCTCACTCAGTCCAACTCGCCCCATTGAACTCAGTTCTCTCTCTCTTTTGAACGAATTTTACCAACTTTTCTTCTCCCAATTTTCTATTTTTGGCTGGCTGCGTCACTCTCACACCAAACCCAAATCAAACGGCTCACAAAGTTCCAACCTTTGATGTCAGCCTCTGATCAACTCTGTAAGTCTCCCTTCAACAATGTCAGGCTCTGAATTCATAAATTAATTTTAATTTTTAATTGGGTTTCTTTATTTTCCTTCATTGCACTTTCCCTCGTTTTCTTTTTGTCTCTTTTGTTGAATCTCTTCGCCGTTTTTAATTAATTCCACAGCCTAGTTTTACTGGGTCCTCAACATTTTCCGTCTTTGATTTTTCTCCTTGTTCTTCGTCAATAGTTTTAGGTGAAGAAAATAGAACCCAAATTTCAAAATCCAGACTTATTTATCGTCAAAATTGAAACTTTCCCTTTCCAATGGCGTTTCCTGGAAATTCCCATTAACGGGTTTCGCTTATTTTGGGGGTTTTCATTGAGCTTCCCTCGAAATGCTCGGAAAACAGGAAAATGAGCGCGCCGCCTCCGGCGGCGGTGTTCCCCGGAAAAGCTACTTGAGGTCTGTTTCGTGGAGTGATAGATCGCCTAGTAAGCCAATCCCGAGCCCGAGGCCAGCGCCTAACAGCAAGGCGCGGTCTTGTTTGCCCCCCCTTCAGCCCCTCTCAATCGCCCGCCGCCCCGCCGAGGAGTGGCCGGCCGCCGGCTCTGATGACCTCGGTGTCTGGCCGAATCCCCAAACCCCGAGAGGCCCTGTTAAACCCCTCGAAAACCCTAGTTCAGAGCTGCCCCCGGTGAGAGAATTCCAGTTTAAGAAAGACAAGCTCGCCTTTTTCGATAAGGAGTGTTCCAGGATTGCTGATCATGTCTATTTAGGGAGCGAATCGGTTGCTAAAAATCGGGCGATTTTGAATGAAAATGGGATTACACATGTTTTGAATTGTGTCGGGTTTGTTTGCCCCGAGTATTTCAAGAATGATCTTGTGTACAAGACACTTTGGTTGCAAGATAGCCCCTCGGAGGACATCACGAGTATTTTGTACGATGTTTTCGATTACTTTGAGGATGTTAGAGAGCAAGGGGGTCGGGTCTTGGTCCATTGTTGCCAAGGGATTTCAAGGTCTACCTCTTTGGTCATTGCCTACCTTATGTGGAGAGAAGGGCAAAGCTTCGAGGACGCCTTTCAATATGTTAAGGCGGCTCGGGGTGTCACGAACCCGAATATGGGTTTTGCTTGCCAGCTCCTTCAGTGCCAGAAAAGAGTGCACGCCGTTCCAGCTAGCCCTAACTCGGCCTTAAGGATCTATAGGATGGCCCCACACTCGTCGTATGATCCCCTCCACCTTGTGCCTAAAATGTTAGGCCAGGGGGACGTCAAAGGGCTCGATTCCCGAGGGGCGTTTATTGTCCATGTTCCCAGTTCAATCTTTGTTTGGTTCGGGAAGAGTTGTGGTTCGGTGATGGTGAATCAGGCGAAAGCTGCAGCGAACCAGGTGATCAGATATGAGAGGGCTCAAGGCCCGGTTTTGACCATTAGGGAAGGGGAGGAACCGCCCGAGTTTTGGAATGCTCTCGAGATCTCCAAGGAAGAAAGTCTTTCGGTCCGGGAGAGGAAAATCGATGCTTATGATTTGGATTTCGAGCTTTTCAACAAGGCCCTCGCCGGCGGTGTTGTGCCGCCATTTTCCACCTCAAATGCCCAAACCGAAACTTGCCTTCCGGCTAGGGAAGGCGGGTGGGGCAAACTCAGGCAAAAATTTGCCACTGGCAAGATGAAAGAACTCCTCGAGTCATCAAGACTACCCCAGCCTAAACCCAAAGCTGAACCGATTCACTCATTGGTTGATAGTCCCTCAAGCTCGGATAATAGCCCGAAATTCGGGTACAAGTCACCTACTCTTTCGCCTTCAACCTCGGATAACAGCCCGAAGTTCGGGTACAAGTCGCCTACACTTTCACCTTCAACCTCGGATTACTCGTCTAGTTCTTTCGCCTTTTCACCATCATCCACCTCGAATTGGTCGGACTTATCCTATTTGTCTTCGAGGCAGCCTTCGCCTTCTGGCTTGGAGACCTCAGATGCTGGTCCGGCCTCGCCTACTAAAGTGTTTTCGGGTAGTCATAGTTTGAGACTTGGGAGCTTTTGTTCACCCTCAAAAGGGAATTCCCCTTCGATTGCTGAGCGAAGAGGGAGTAATCCTCCACCGAGGATGCTGTTACCCTCAGTGGAGGAAACGTCTTTTGTCCCGAGAAGTTTGGTTCGATCGTGGTCGTTCTCTCTGGATTGTGATGAGCTGTCAGAGGATGAGAAAATGACCGATGCTGATGTCAGCAGTCCCGAAGATGGTTGGCAAAGTAGTAGTCCTGCTAACGCGCCTTTGCAGGTAAACCGAATTTCTGCCATTTTTTATTATTCAGGTTTTGTTCTTATATGCATATATTTGATTGTCGAAGTTGTTGATTATCTGTCATGTGTGATCTGCAGAATATTAGACAAGGCGAGGAACCCGAGCAATTTGCTACCCTTCTCAGCGGTTTCTCGTTCCAAGACATGGAAAACCGACCAATGCCGAGGTGACATCTGCCAAAATCAACTTGCTTTGTTTTTTATTTCATTGTTTGGTCATAAGTATCCTCTGGCTGTTACATCGGGTTGAAAATTGTTATAGAACTGTTAAGGACCGGTTAGTGAGCATCCCAAGCAGCAGAAGTGTCTTATTTTTCTGCTTGTGTGATGTTATCGAGAGGATTTAAGCTACGGTCGCTATCAATCATGTACAGAAAAATCTTATTCGATAAAATTGAAGTGAACATTTTGTTCTTGATTCAATATATTCGTTTTGTGACAGTGGGAACTGCTCGGTGGATTAGTAGCTAATTTTCTTTTTCATTAACTTGCATTGAAGTACCAATGGGCTAAATAAGTACAAACTGAAATCGGGAATTAGAAAAGTTATGGTCATATTTCATTTTGTGCTCTAAGCCAAGACCGATTGCATTGGCTCTCATAGCCCTGTAGGACCATGGTTTTCGACCGATGAAATCTCACTGTTGTTCCACTTATCTTCTCGAGTTAGCTGTTCCTTCTTTACTCTCAATGCCTGGCTTATTTCTTCCCATGGATTTACCGTTCCGTTTTCAGCTGATTAAAAAAAAAGTGGCGAGCTTTAGAAACTTCAAGGTACTCGAGTGCTAGGTATTTTCAGGATGGAATAGATCAGAAATTGCAATACCTTTGGAAGAATCATAATCGCCATTGCCATTGTTTGTCTTTGATTTGGTTGCAGTCTTTTCATCTCTGACCCAAGATTCACCAACTCTATTGGTGAACTCAGTCTGCAGGAGAGAAAAGCACCCTTCAAAATCACGTTTTTTACAAACCGAAAATTCAAAAAAGAAAAAAAAACAAATAAACACACAAGGCATCAGTATACCAATAAGGAACCATCTTCTGAGTAAAGTGATGGTTCTGACTGTAAAGCCGATGTGTCATTCTCTATCCCCTCGGGAAAGAAAGGATATCCCGGGACTTGCTGCAGCTGAATCCTATTTGACGTCATGTCATATTGAGATATTTTCCCGACCTATATGTAAAAGAAACATCGTAAATTGTATTTAAAGGCAAGAGTTGGGTAATATTTCGAAACCGAAGGGGTGTATAGTGTGTACTCTATACAGTGAGAGTTCAGGGGTCCAAGAAGATGATAGTTCGATCAAGCGATAAGCAATCAAATCCCCTTCCTGCAAAATATCATAAGTTCTGTTTTCACCTCCAAAACGAGAATAATTAGCCGATACCGACTAATTCAACGGTGATAATTGTCAACCGTTCAAGAAGAAGCGATTTGATTTGACGGTAACCAACCTTAGGCAAGGTAGTGTAGGTTCGAGGCTCTCAAAGCAAGAGGATCTTTTACTCCATTGGACACCTTTGGTTGCTCTTGATGTTCATCGTTGTGGTTGTTCCTTTTATGAGATGTAGTCTTTTCAGCACCCCATTTTTTGCCCTTCTTTTTGCTTGTTATTCCATTCCATTGAAAGTCATCCTGAACAACAAAAATATAAATCAAATTTGAGATATCGACTACACAAGTTTATTTCCAACTCACCCCACGTCGCTTTATATGCCAACATTACTAACGTTACTAAAAAAAAAAGTATTCGATAAACCAACATATTGTTACCAAGGGAAGTTAAATAACCAGGGTTCCATTAATATACCAGATGGAAATAAAGAACAGAATGTCAGTAAATGTTATATCCTTAGTATTGAATAACAAGGATACCGAGCTAAAAGAGAGAAGAATTTGAGGGATAAAACTACCATACCGAAGGAATTTGATTTAGTTTGGTTTGTTCATCGCCTTCTGCAAAAGGAAATGTAAAACATGGCATGATTGTAGCACTGTTAGTCAAATAATCAAAATACCGAAAACTCTGAATGCATATCACACACAGAAATCAGACCTTCTCCCAATGGCACAAACCGGATATGCCCTGGCCTGATGACCATTGGAACAACTTCTTGATTTCCCATTTCAGCTGATTCTTGGCAAGCTATTTGATCAGATGGCTGATCTGCTTCATTTGACTGCTGATCTGATTTTTTATGCAATCGCCTCTAGCAGAGAAGCAAAGTTCGATTTCACATATTAAAGTCGATATAAATTAAGGAAAACAATACTTCTCATTCTCACTTGCGAAACACATGTAGAAAATACACTGTAGTTGACAAGTTTCTCTCCTCAACTTCAACCCAACTTATGCTTTCAAGAAATACTATAATATAACATGTACACATCGAAATCTTTCACTCTAATTATTTAATAAACAAGCAAATGCCAACACATGCAGATGAATGAGTTGAAAACTAACCATGAATTACCTCTTTTCGAAGTTGATTTTTCAATAAACTCTTGTTAACTTTTTTCCGCTGGGCACTTCTACTAATAAACTGAAAACATAGAGTTTCATTAACTGTAAATAACAATCACGATTAAGCTACAAATAGAAATGCAGTGCTAAATTGCAACAAACAATCAAATTAACAAATATTAAACCATAAGCCCGGCTTCAACTAAGCAACCAAAGTTACCAGATCAACAAAAACTAAGTAACTTAATCCAAAATCTAAGCACTAATCTATAGAATAGAAGCCGTTCATATCAGTGTAATGAACATTTCGATCTTCATGTCAGACTATTCATAGCGTTACTGATAAAAATAAAATTAACACTTCAACTATAAATGAACAATGGATTGCAGACAGTTTTAGTATCAAAGCACAGAATTCTATACCATTGGAATCACTGAAAAATTAGCTGCTGGTACTCTTCCTAACAGAGAGGTCAAAACAATGCTGTTCTTTACCATCATAGGGAAAAAACAAGGAACGGTTCAAAATATGGATACACGATAAATTGAAGCGAAATTTGTAGTGAGAAACTTTTCAAAATTTCATCAATATTTACAAATGAGTCGTGTAGAATTTGAGAACCCCGCATATGCAAGATCATCTCAAGCCAAAAATGCATGCTTAGAATTTGGGCATTAAAATGTTTAACTAATTTAAGGCATTCATACAAAGGATCATTCACAACATACGGTGACAGTGACGAGATGTACCTAGATATCAAGATTTTGATAAAACAGACATACCTTTTGGACTTTTGGAGAATGCGATGCATCTACATTGCCATTGCTGCTCTCTTGATTCTGAGACAACCTGCAAAACTATGTTTAAGTGAAGTGTATTTGGTGGCTGAAAGAGAAGGTGAAAAAAGAATTGAGGGCATTGTATGGGCTGGCGTGACCAATAGATCCTTAGATTTACATGGATAGGAAAATTTCCCAAATTTATCTTTTTCAGCCTACTCAGTGTACCAGAATTTGTTTGGCCTATTTAGACAGCTTGAAACCTGTACTGTATTGAATAATTTGAATTTGCTTGCAAATTGCAGAAATAATCAGCTTAAAAGAGTCATCTAGGACAAATGTAATAGAGAACAAGTTTGCACTGATTTGTACTCAAAAGCCATTTAAGCTTTACAAGAGACTTTGGTATTGGCATGCAAGATGCAACACATTGTCTAAAATAACCCTATGAAAGAATGGCCCTACAATCTTATTCTTGTTAAACCTCTACAACTCAAGCAAACTATATGGGTTTTGAATGATTCGGTGCAATAATTGCAAAGTATTTGGTTCCAGACAATAATGAATCTGTCTGACCAATAAAATCAACAGCGATCAAAGGGGTGTGTACAACTTAACCTAAACTCCAGCCAATAAAACTAAACAAGTAAGATCAAAATATTAAACTTCATGGGTTAGCTAGAAAGCTTGCCTCTTTGCTTTGACTTTAGAAGTTTTTAAGGCTCCATTCTGCTGAATCTGCTCCTCAATAGCATAATTTGAAGCATCCACAACATTTGCACAATCTTCAAAACTAGCAGGTTTACATTTCTTTCTTCTGAAACACAAAAGAACCAAGAAATGAGAGAAAAAGCAAACAACTACTTCATCTCAAACGACATAAATCAATAAGAATGTCACGAAATTAAAGCTTTATCAACACAGAACATACTTTCTGCTCTTTGGTTCTTTCAATGCCTTCCTCTTTCTCGAAACACATTTCACTTCCCAAATACTTTCTACATGTATTGCATCTCCTCCCCGTTCCTCTACTTCCTCTTCCTCTTCACTTTGGCAGCCATCAAATTCCTTTTCGGGTTCCTCATTGCTAATTTCAGCTGCTTCCAAGCAATTTCTCTCATTGCCTATCATTAGCACATCACAAGGCACACCACCGATCTTCTCCACTCTAAAAAAATTCACCCACAACAAACCATTGTATTCAAAGGGCTTAATGCTCATTTTAGTACTTAAACTTGTCCAAAAAAACCCGTAACTACCCCAACTATTGGAGTGATCCCGTAGGTACCTGAATTTTTTAACCAGTCTACTATACACATGTCAACATTTAGTTGGTTTGACTTTTCAAAAGATGTCAATTTTTTATTTTTCTCTCCCCAACCAGAAGTGAAGGCATGAGACACGTGACCGTAAGGTCGTAAAATGGTGTACTCTTTGAAAGTTGAGGTAACTAGGGATCACCAATAGTTGGAGTAGCTACGGGATTTCAAAATTAGCAAACAATTTACTTCATTCACATAGTCCAATTCAGAAAAATTGAGCCGAATGATGAAACACTAACCGGACAATGTCTATCTTTCAAAACAGAAGTAGACTCGAATGGCGGCAAAGCAAAATCCTCCATCTACAAAATTAGGATTCATTCAGAACAAAAGCAAGAAGCAGGAAATAGAAGAGTAAGAATGCGAAATTACAGAGAGGAGAATTCCGGCGGGGCATTGGTGTTGGAGATTGAAGACACGGAGGATGTAGGAGGAGAGATCGGAGATGGTTTGGAGTTGGGGTTTTAGCAGAATCCAGCACCGGTCTAAGCCTTTCGTCTTCAGCGAATTGTGCAAAATGTGATCGAATTCTAGCCGGAGCCTCACCGTCTCCATCGCCGAGCACGGCCAACGGCGGCGGCGGAGGGGATTTCAGGGACGGAGTTGGAATTTCCGGAGCTTTTTCTTAAACCCTTAAAATGGGTTTGATGGTATCTGTCTACTGATCTGAATTGCTATTTACAGTTGGAACTTGCAAGTGAAGTGGAAACAACGTTTTTATTTGTGACACAAATTGGTGTTGCTAAATACATTCAAGGTACGAATTTAATTTATTTTTGTTCAATGTATAACCAAGTATTATAAATTATGTATATTAAAGTAAATTGTTTTTTTTCCCGAATTTTCATCTTTTCTATCAATTGTAAAAAATATGTTTTTTTAATTGATGTCCGATGTTTCACTCCAACCGAAAAATTTAAATTTGATAATAGAGTTAATTGAATAATCATAAAAAGTTAATAGCTTCAGATATTTATATTTTCTTTAAAGAAACTATTAAACTAACACAAAAAGCTTCTACCGAACAAAGATCGAATTAGCAAGTAAAATATCGTTTGACCTAAACTAATATCACCTCTCACAACTCAACTAACATCTCGATTCAAATAAATTATTGTTTATTAGGACAAATTGTTGTTTATTGGGATAAAATATATGATGAGATAGAGATTAGTTGTACGTTAAAAAATTGAGAAAACATCTTTGATAAAGTTCATGTTGAACAACTCAAAAACAATATGGTACTTTTGTTTTGAAGTCAAACAAAAAAAATCTTACTCTGTTTCCGAAAATGTCAAGAGATGGTGCCACCAAATGATCATGTGGCAGTCTAATTAATTGCTGATTTAAGTATAGATGTTGACCTGAAAATTAAGAAATACTTTTCAAAGTCGCAAATTTTAAACTTGTACTCCAAGAACCTTAATTTCAATACTTAAACTTTTACAATTTGAGAGTTTCCAAATGCAGACATTTCAAAAAGGCCAAGACTTTTTCTGGGATGTTTGAATATATATATATTAAACTGTAAAACTCTGAAGTACAGAAGAAAAATGGCAGCAAAAATGCAGCCAAAGTTAGTTTCTAAAGAGATGATAAAACCATCTTCTTCTTCAACTCCAAATATTCACAAACTTTCTTCCTTCGATCACATCTCGCCTCCCATTTATGTGCCTTTGATTCTCTTCTACAAAACTAGACATGGCGAAACCGATCAAAACAAATCTAACATACTCAAAACTTCATTATCCAATACCCTTTCACATTACTATCCACTCGCTGGAAGGGTCAAAGACGATGTCACTGTCGACTGTAACAACGAGGGTGTTCTCTTTCTCGAAGCAACTATGGAGTGTGATTTATCCGAGTTTCTGAAAAACCCCGACGATGGAAATATGGGAATCTTGTTGCCCGATAGTCAATGCTCTAAAGACTCGCCCTTGACTAGTTTTGTGGCAGTCCAAGTAACATATTTTCGCTGTGGAGGAATTTCGCTCGGGTTATGTTTTTATCATAAGGTGCTAGATATGGCGAGTATGTCGTCTTTCATGAATGATTGGGCTTCAATAGCTCAAAAATCGGACCGAGAAATCGGTGTTGAGTTCAATATAGGAACTTTTTATCCACCGGTTGATTTGTCAACCCTGAAATTACCGATGAGTCATTCAGAAACTCGATCCTACGTATCTAGAAGGGTTTTGTTTGAGGGGGAAAATATAGAAAACCTTAAAGCAATAGTGGCTGATGAAGTTCCAAATCCTACCCGAGTCGAGGTAGTTACCGCCTTGTTGTACAAGTCAGCAATTTGTTCTGCTGCTAAGGCGAGCTCTTCGGGTTCTTTGAACCCGGGTATTATGAGCCATGTGATGAATCTTCGAACCCGTGTTTCTCCTCAGTTATCAGAGAGAAATAAGGGGAATATATTCGGCATGTTTTCGGTTTTGACAAAAGAGGATAAAGAGGTAGAGTTAAGATGGCTAGTGAAGGAGTTTAGAAAAACAAAAACTCAGCTTTCGGATTCGTGTGCTACAACAAGTAATAGAAAAGAGCTATGTTTGTTGTTGTTGAACAACGTGAAAGATATATTTTCGTTTTCTAATGGTGAAAATGAAGCTTATACTTGTACTAGTTGGTGTAGGCTCCCGTTTTATGAAACCGATTTTGGGTGGGGAAAACCGGTGTGGGTTGGCAGGGTGTTTCGAAAGGCGAAGAATGTGATGGCATTGATAGACACAAAAGAAGGAAACGGAATCGAAGTGTTAATCAATTTGGAAGCCAAAACCATGGCGGAGTTTGAGCAGGATCAAGACCTTGGTTCGTTTTGCTGCATCAATCCGAGTGTGTTGGACTATTGAATTTTAGTTTTCTATCTGTTTAAGTTGCATGTTAGCTTTTATATGTCACAGGAATAACGTAGTTTTTATTTTTTCAAATTCAGATTTGTTGTAACGGCTTCTCTATTCGAAAAGCTTAGTCCCTTTTGGTTCGATTTGTTATTGAGTTATCTTTTGCATTTACTGAAAATCGAACTGCAGAAATTGTATGCTTGTTTCTTTAATCACATTCCAAGACTTTCAAGTCTTTTCGCAATTCATTTATGCATAATGTAGGTATAGTTTGTGATCTTGTTTGGGATTAACTATAGATGTTCCTTTATATGAAAATTTGAACGTTCCTACCATGAAACTCAAACTCTTGTTTCCCGATAGTCGGCTCAATACTAGAAGATTCATACTTGACCGTATAGCATGTCAGATAACATTTCTAACTGTAAAATAATATCCCAATTGGGTCATCACGCCTCATCGAGACCTTTGATATGATTGCCATATCCGAACCACCGGATGAACAAGACTAATTCTAAAATTAATGATTATTTTTGCTTTGAATTCGCGTACAATCAACATAAAAGTCTAAATATTCTAGAAAATCCCGGGGATAAGCTACGAAGAGAACACAGTACAAAGGAATGAGAAGTACTCACAACTCAATACTCTGCATAAACAGAAAGCATTTGCAGATTAAGCAACCCGAAGAGTGTCACAAAGCTGCTCTTATAAACCCCTGCAACATTAACAAATTGATCAGCGAGAATCAATGGAAAGATATTTTCATAGCACGAAAAGGTGTAACCCGAAATGATAAACGAAAACCAAAAAAACCCAAAAAAACAAATGCCACATAGAGCATCACAATAGCAACGGCACTCAACGAAACCAACAAACAGTATTGAAATTTCAAAATATTCATGTAGTCAGCAACGAACTCAAACCAAGAGAAATAAATTAACTTTCCTTAATCTTACTTCTCATCTCGAACGAATGAATTCAATGTTCACAAAAAATTCAAAAGGACAAGTAAGAACACCAAATTTAGATAATGGATATGTCAGTTGAATCAAATTCTCCGAACAAATCTGGGGCAAAAATGCATTGAACACATAAGGCAAGCTCAATTGTTTTGCAGAGTATGAATTTATTCAGCTATCTACAAGCTTCATGAACAAGACAAAGAAACCAGCAATAACATACAGTATATGCAATTTCCAATTCCTCAATAGCAATTGCAAGATCATTAACTCCAAAATTCCTTATAACTGATACATAATAATGCCTATTACTCTGTAATTAAGCAGCAAATATCAGCAGTTCACCTCTAAATCACACAGCAACCACAGTTTCAAACCACCAGAACAACAAAAACAAACATTTCCTTATGAAAACTAATTTCCAATTCCATAATAGCAATTCCAAGATCATGAATTCCAAAATTCCTAAAAACTGAAGCATAATCAGATAATAACACCAATTACTCCGTTATAATTCAGCGAAACTCGGCAGTTTGCCTCCAAATCACACAGCAACCACAGTTTCAAACCACCAAAACAACAGAATCTCCTCACAAAAATCACCAAAAAAAGGGAAAACTGCGATAATCACCTGACTTTCTTGATGAGAATGGCCTTGAGCTTACGAGCCAGCTCCTTGGATCGGATCTTTTGCTGGAGCCTCTTGCGAGCCAGCACGCGCTTCTCGGAGTTCTTGATGTGATGAGTCTGCTCTCGCTTTATCATCCGTTCGATTCCGCTTGATTGCATCTTCCTCTGCAGTATCGTTAGAGCCCTCTCCAGTTGTCCGTTGAAGACTTTGACTCGGATCCCCCGCCATTGCTGAATCTGCGACGGTCGGAGCTCTTGACTCGGCCGCCGGAACGCGTCGCACACTCGCCTCGCTAACGAGTTCATATCTTTCGGTTTTTTTCAGTCCTCTCTCGACGTTCTAGGGATTTAGCTTCTTTTCTGTTTCTTGGGTCAATACCCGGCCCGACCTGCCTATTTGCGATTTTGGGTCGGTTTTAAACAAATCCATAATCTGATATTTGTTGAGCTATACGATCTTGAGTTTTGTCAAACCAATTTTGAATTCGAATCAAATTGGCTTAATTAAATTATTAAATTTTAATTATATTTTTAAGAATTAT
>CAOJBJ010322799.1:0-12595 GCA_948291685.1 Euphorbia celastroides | reverse complement strand
GTCTTCAAACCGAATTAACTAAACTCAAGTGCAATAATAATTTGACAAATCACCGAGCCTGGAGATCAACTTGCATCTATTGAATATCATGCTCTTGAAGAATGCATAATAAGTTCGTCATTTTAAAATTACCATGAGTTTGCACATTTCAATCAAACTTAAAAAGTGAAACAATTACCTTTTGTTAATATTATGGTATATTACTGAATGAAGAATGACGGTAAACCAAAATGGAAAATACGACCTTTAACAACCATTAAGTTTGCAAATGACTCTCGTGTGCAGTGACGGATCTAGAAAATTTTCTAAGGGGAAGCGGAGCGAAATCTTCATTTTTTTCCGGCCAAACCTCTATTTTTCCGGCGAAGTTCTCCGGCCAAACCTCTATTTTTTCCGGCCAAATCTCCATTTTTTCCGGCCAAACCTCCAAACGCACCGTTTCACCCTTCCCCTTCCCCTTCCCCTTCCCCCTCCTGGCCTCCTCTATATCTTGAACGCCGATGAGCCGCTCCTCCTCTGCTGAATGCCGATGATCGACTCCTCCTCCGCTCCCCTTAGGCATCCATAACTCAGTGGAGGGGGGAAATCGCCGGCGAAGGGGGAGCGGCTGCTCCCCCTGCTCTCATGGTTGCTCTGTACCTCAGGGTACTCTAGGGGGGAGATCGCCGGCGAAGGGGGAGCGGCCGCTCCCCCCTGCCTCCGTGCCTGCTTGTCACCAACTGAATGGAGAAAAGAAACATAGCACATGCAACAACGCTACATGATAGTGATGAGCTTAGAAAGCATAGAGTTGCTCGAAAAAGGAACTGAAGTGAAATCGGTTCATTAACCCTAAATTGGAAAAGGAAGGAGCTGCGAAAAAAGTGAGGGAATTTTTCCCTCTTTCAACACTTAACCAAAATTTTCACAGTTGGAATTTGTTTTCATCATATTTTGGTATAATATTTTAAAGACCGGGTTTGCATCAATGTGAGTCTTTAGCTCAATTAGTTGGTAAGCGTGGAGGATTCCATGCTAGACTTTGGTGGTTCGAGTCCTGCAAATTACAATTTTATTTGAAAATCATTCGTAATAAAATGGCATCGTTTTAAAGCCAAAAGAATTTATCAAAAAACTTTGCTTGTGATGAGGTTCGAGCCTTCAACCGTTTGTTGAGCATAGTCGTTTAACCATCTACACCACATTTAGAATATCTTGCAAGTATCACTTGCAACACTTTTTGAACGGTTTCAAAAAGTGTTGCTACAGGTTGATTTTTCACAAAAATTGCAACGTTTTGGAGGCAACACTCTCATATTTTTGTTGCTACAAACTGTTTATGGTGTAGTGATCACTGAGCGTAAAAGAATTTACTAGTGATAACAATATTTTCTAATTAATTTATTTTCTACATTAAAATAAAAGATATCCTCCGACCATTTCTAAAATTGTATTGTAACTCCTCGAAACAACTGTTCAATCTCGAACTCAATCGATTTTTTTAGCATATACAACACTTCTTATAATAGACCACAGTTAAGTCATGTCATTGTATTAATGTAGTCTTATAATATATACAGCTTATTTCGCCTCATGATTCGACGGAAAATTTGACATGCATTCATACAACCATTTTCTTATGATATTCTACACAGTAAAAATATACGGGCGAGATTTTCTTTATCTAATGAATAAAGTATCGAGCTAAAATGATATTGAGCTGAAAGTGCAGTTGGCATACCATCCAATTCTCTCACCGCATCATCACGTTGGCACAACTTGTGGGATTTATTTGTAATGATGGATGCACGTAATAGACAAAAAATGCATGGGAAATTGGCATAAAACAAAACAGAATGGGTGACGTTTATGTTAACTATGGAATGTATTTATCAAAAAAAAAAAAAATTATGGAATGTACAATAAGCAAAGAACCAAACCCGAAAACCCGGAATGATTGGGCACTAGTATCCAAACAGTCCTTTACCTCTTTTGTTTCTTTGTCTCTTTCTTTTGATCACTTATTTTCGACGTGTTCTTTTCATAGTTGTTCCACGTGGACTGTCATATTCCTGCCACGTCCTCACAAATTTTGCGTATGCCTTTCTGTAATAGGCTTTTTATATACGAAAATAGTCACTCAAAATACCTTCTATTTAATGATCGGCACATATAAACAAGAAAAAAGAAATGTGAGGTTGGGTGTATAATGTGTTGTACAAATCTAAAATATAATATTATATAAAATGTATATGGGATTAAGAATACCCAATACCTCATATAGTTTATCTTTTCTAATAATATTTGAATGAGTCGTAAGCTGTTTGGTATCTTTTAAATAAGTTATCAAATTTAAATCTTGTGAATGTAAGAAGTTTTATTGAAAGATTAATAAAAAATACTTCTGATTTATGAGTTAAAATTTGCTTACAAATAGTTTATAAACCATAAGTAAAGAAGTACACAAGCTACAAGAAATTCCCCGTTAATTGAGTGAGTGCAATTGATTTCAAAATCAACAAAGCCGCCAATCCCAAGTTTAAATGGAAGACCAAACTGAAATTAATCCATTTCTAGTTTGCTAGCTGTCCCCAACATTTTACAGGCTGGCAAACTTCTGGCCCACCAATCGGTGTGTTCGAAAGTCACTCTTATTCATTGCTCGACAAATCCTACGTGGCAAATTAAGTTAGCATTTCCTAGAAAATTAAAAAAGGTTTACATTTAATAAATTTTGTTCCATAATTGTATATTTATGTTTGTGTAAAATTAAGTTTAATTTGTATTTTATCGTGTTTTATTCAGTAATTTGCATTCAGTATTTTATTTTTATCTATAGATATGTTTACCTTGTTAAAGAAAGTAAGTTTAATTTATTTTTTTACCGTATTTTATCAAGTAGTTTACATTCAATACTTTACTTTTTATTTTTAAATTTTCTATACTTACCAATCTACGAATCATGTTGTTTTAGCTACGAATTCTATAACAGATTTTTCAATAGGTAAGAAGACTTGACTTTATATTTGTCTATCTTTGATTAAAACGGTGACTGATTTAATAAATTATTTTTTCAAAAAAAAATTCTAAATGCATCAAGAGTGAAATAAAAATTATTTTCATGATAAATCTAAGGTTAGTGGCGCAAATTGAAAATGGCGGAGAAATAATTACATTTTTTAGACAAATTCCCCTCTATATAAACCTTTTATTCTGTCCCCAAATCTCCCATAATGCAATCATTTTCACTCTGCAAATCCCAAAGTTTCCATCTTTCCCAAAACCAACCCCAAAGTTCCAATCTTTACCAAATTAAACCCAATGGGCATTTGCAGTTCTTGCCAATCAACACACGTTGCAACGGCAAAACTGATCCTACAAGACGGAAAATTGCAAGAATTCCCATACCCAGTTAAAGTTTCTTACGTTCTTCAAAAAATTCCGGCGAGTTTCATATGCAACGCCGACGAGATGGAGTTTGACGGCGTTCTTTCCGCCATTAACGCCGACGAGGAGCTTCAAATTGGGCAGCTTTACTTTGCCTTGCCATTGAAGAAACTGAGACGCCCTTTGCCGCCGGCGGAGATGGCTGCATTGGCCGTTAAAGCCAGCTCCGCCTTGTTGAAAAGTAGTGGGTGCTCGGAAAAATGTGGGTGTCGCCGGAATTTGGTTTCACCGGTGGGGTTCGCCGGGAAATCTAAATGGGTCGCCGCCGTTGGCGGCGGTGGGGGAAGGTTGAGGAGAGGCGGCGGCGGTGGGAGTAGTAAGTTCACGGCGGTGTTGAGTGCAATTCCGGAGTAGGGGTAGTTTAGGAAAATTGTAAATATTGCATTGATTTTTGTTCTTAATGTGTATATTACTCATGCCTAGCTGTCACACGTTTGTGGGATGTATTACAATTTTACCCCTAGATCAGTTGATGAGCAAATTAATGCCAAAGGGTTGATTTGATAATAATCGGTTTTGAGTTAAAGTCTGATGATTATAGAAAACCTACATTTGAAGACTTATGGATTGAATCCGAATTATTCCTAGCTTTAGTGGTAGATAATTAACGAAAAAATATATTTCAAAAATAATTATTATAGAAAATTGTAGATTAAATTATTGTAATTATTGAAGCCATATAATTGGATGCGCATGTCAATTCAATTTTTCATTATTTTCTATCTTTTACAAATTTCTGTTATAACGTATTCATAAAGTATGATCAGTATAAGAAATGATTATACCATATTGAATAATTTTTAAGTGCGTCGTGGTTATGGTATAGAGATTTGTGAGTATAATAAAACACATCAATATTTAACAATACTTATAAGTATATGTGTTGAATATAACATATAACTATTTCACAATATGATGTGTTGAAGACTTATAAGTATTGTTAAATATTGTTTAATATTGAAAAAAAACTTAAAAGTATATAATATGTGTTAAAAACCAAACATTTCTGTTCAATTAAAATAGGCAGGTTCAAAATTTATGTAAATGATGCTATACTCTTTCTAGTAACTACAAAAATGTCTACAACTTGAAAACCGATATTCTTTTTATTTTAAAATAAAGATATCCCGCAACGAAATTGATCTACTGTCATTATCAAGTCACTGGATTTTATGATCTTTCATGCATAACCACACACAAAACTTTAGATATACTGGTTCTTGCCTATGATAAATTCTAATACAGTCACGTATTAACTAATAATAAGGCGAGACTTCTTTTATCAAAAATTATTTCTTTATCAAAACCTTATGTCCTTATAAAGTTTGCAAGAAATATTAAAGAAATTAAATAGTGAAATGTATGGAGTGGATAATGGCAAGTGATAAATGTAGTTGTATGTCTTATAGTTCTTTTATTTGCTTGGAAATAGCCAAAATCATGATAATGAATGAAGTTTGGAGGTATACATGCATGTTGTCTCTAACTAAAAGTTCGCTAAATTTATCAACTATTTTCATCCCATTTTGATGGATATATTTCTATATAGGGTGCAGTAAGAGAAAGATAGACACGATAATTACAATTAATTATTTATTTACATCAAGATTCAATAAATTCAACCCTAAATTATCAAATAAATGCTTAGATAAGTCCAATTTCTCTCTGCATTGTTTTTATAAAGTCCGAGAATTATTTTTCTTCTATATTAGATGCAAAACATAAAAAAATCTTTTTATTCCTAATAGATTTAGAAATACTGATTTCATCTATACAATGAATAAGAGGCATTATACTATAAGTCATTCTCCTATAATTTTCAGCTATTAAATAAAATGATCTTTACAATTGAGTAAACTACTCATTTAACATAACGCTATGATTTATCATTTTTATTCATCAAATAACCAATGATGTCATATGTCTATCAAAAAGAATAACAATTCTCTCGCTAAAACAATCATCATTAAATGCGTTCATGAATATACCAGACTAATTCGCTGTTGCGATCAGTTTAATGACACATTATGATACATAACTATACGCTCAATTTCATGTTAATGATATGACAAAATCGATGAAGATAATAGAAACCGACTTAACATTAATTCTATGACTTTACGACTGTGTGAACTTGCTAGGTGGATATTCATCCCCCCGGTCCCCCAGTTATTAAATTTTAACACAGTCCTATATTAGACTAATAAGGTGAGGCTTCTTTTATGAAAGCTATGTCTTTATTAAAACCTTATGTTCTTATAAAGTTTATATGAATTATTAAAGGAACTAAATGAGCGAAATGTATGGAGTGGATAATGACAAGTGATAATGGTATTTGTATGAATTCTATATTTTTATTTGTTTCGAAATAGCCAAAAACATGATAACGAAATTTGGAGGTATGCTTATTGTCTTAAACCAAAAGTGAGCTAAATAATTCATTAAAAATAAAGAAAAAGAAGTGAGCTAAATAATTCATTAAAAAATAAAGAAAAAGAAGTGAGCTAAATAATTCATTAAAAAATAAAGAAAAAGAAGTGAGCTAAATTTATCAACTATTTTCGTCCCATTTTGATGGACAATTTTTGCATTTTAGGTGTCCAACTATATGATATTTATTATATTTAATTATTACTAATTGATAAAAATAAAAAAATCCGATGAATTATTATATTTTAAAGTGTAGACAAATTTAAAAAATACTAATGAGCATATCTTATTAAAACTATGTTTATTAATCAATTTGTTCGATCATTGCACAATTACAATATTAGACGGAGTGAGTAGTCAATTTATGTCGATGTAGTGGATACACTAAAATTTGACGTGAATGTGAAAGTTGACATGTTAAGTTTTTTTACAGAAAAATTATAACTGCATCAAAGTGAAATTGATATTTATTTTCAAAGTTCAATATCGTCTCTAGCATAAATAAATGAACTATTATAAACTATATATATAATAAATGGCCTAACCATCTTTTTTGGATCCTATGCTATACACGGTTTATTCTTTTGGTCTCTCTGCTATATACATTATCCATTTAGTCTCGTGTTATCAATCTCATTACCTAATTGGTCCCTCTACTTTAACCTTAAGAGACTAAACAATAAACAATTTTAACCTCTTCCCAAAAGTCACGTAATCAATTTTTGCCAAACAGACCTTACATGACACATGAGTTACCAGTCTATTGAAGAAAATGATCAATTAAGTAATAAGATTGATAGTATGGGGACTAAATGTGCATTGTGTATAGCAGAGGGGCCAACTAGGTAATGAGATTGATAGCACGAGGACTAAATGGATAATGTGTATAGCGGAGGGACCAAAAAATAAACCATGTATAGCACAGGGCCTAAAAAGGTGGATTGGTCTGTAATCAATTTATTAGTAATGTTGGAAGTGGCCCACCGAAGATAAGGATCCGAAGTCAAGATCCGACCCACTTCAAAGATGGTTTGAAGATAAACAAAATCCAAGATAAATGGCCAAGGAAGAGATCCGGATCCAGATGAATCCGGAATAACAGCTGGCTAGGGAAAGATCCGGTATCCACGTGGACAGAAGTAGATCCGGTCTCAAACAAATTCGAAATGTCCAAGTGTGTGAGGAAAGATCAAATTCGGTCTTCAAGGAGCATTAAATGCAGTCCACCAATTGTCAGAACATTTAATGAAGAGTGAAGCACTAAAGGACAAAAACAACATGATGACAGTGACAAAAAGTCACCAACCAACCAATGACGGAGTGCGTGGATTACACTGCCGATTCAAATAGTACAAGGATGATCTTCAGACCAACTTAAATATCTGAAATCCTATGATCATCTATTGGTTCACAATCCCAAATTCAAACGGGAATTAAATTGAATCTAACGGCCAAAGCAACGGTTCAGATGGGCCAGATTTTAACTTCTTTAACGGATCAGATTGAATCTCCTCCAACGGTCATATTTATTGCTCAACCTATAAATACTGAAGTTGGAGACCAGAAGAAGTTGCTGATTCATTCAAGCTTTCAAGAGCTAAAGAAATTCACAAGCAATCAGCTTTCAAACACAAAAAGAACAAAGCTCTGTTTCAATCTATTAGAAAAACTTTTAAGTGAAATCTGTTGTAAATCTTTTCAATCAATGGGTTGAAAAGTGTGACTTAGTTTCTAGATCCGGTAAGTGCATGATTATAAATGGTATATCCCGTTGAAAGGACTTAGCTAAGTGGGTGAGTGCTTAGTGGTATATCCTACATCCGGAAAGGGACACTTTTCGGAAATAAACTATAACGGCTTGATTTCTACCCGGAAAGGAATCCTATAGTGGATTAAAGCCCAGGAAGAGTTCTGGGGACTGTATTAGGCAGGGCCGAACCAGGATAAAAACATTGTGTGCAATTTAGATTCACTTTGTTCATTTACAGTTATCATCCGGAATCAATCTTGAGTCCGGAACCTGAACTAACTTTAAATTGCCATATGATTTCCGCAAAAAAGGGGTCATTCACCCCCCTCTGACTCGATTCATACATCCCTAAGGGACCAACAAGTGGTATCAGAGCAAGTGCTCAAGAAAAAGACTTAACAGTCTTGTAGTTAAAGATCCACAAAATCCACAAATACAGAAATGGCTCACTAAAATCAGCTTCCTCCTGAGGGAAACTGTATTACCAGACCTCCTCTATTCATATGAGAGCATTATTCCTTCTGGAAGACCAGAATGAAGTACTTCATTAAGTTTAAGAGCATGTACACCTGGCTCGCTATCGAGGAATGCCCATATGTTTCATTGACTGAAGAAGGATTACCAAAGCCTACTTACCAGTGGGATGACAATGACTTCAGACGGACCAAGGAAAATGTCAATGCCATCACAATGTTGATTTGTGGCTTAAGCATCTCCGAATCAGACAGAGTTGTTGGCTGTGAAACAACTAAGGAGATGTGGGAGAAGATGGAGGTAACCTATAAAGGCACCAACAAGGTCAAAGATGCCAAAATTGATCTCTTGGTTGAGAAAGTTGAAACCTTCAAAATGCTGCCCAAATAGTCAATCAGTGACATGAACACCAGATACACCAATCTGGTGAATAAACTGAAGAGGCTAGGGAAGGTTTACACTGAGGAGGAGAAGGTGAAGAAGATCATCCAGAGTCTCACCAAGGAATGGGACAGCAAGAAAACTGCTATAAAAGAAGCCCATGATCTCAGAACATATTCATATGATGAGCTCATTGGGAATCTTCTAACTCAGGAATTGTCCCTGTAGAGGTAGCCTTCAAAAGAAAAGGACAAAGGAGAAGAAGAAGTCTCTGGTCCTAAAAGCTGATGAGTCCGGATCAGACTCTGAAAGTGATGATGATGAGAAGATGGCTGCAATTGCAAGAAGATTCAGGAGATTCCTGAAGTAAGATGGATTCAAGTACATAAAGTCCTCTAAAAAGGGAGACTCCTTGAAAGGAACCAGAAGCAGTTCCAAAAAGGAAAAATTCAGAAAGGATCCAGAAGAGAAGAATGATCTGGAGAAGAAGATGATATGCTTTGGCTGCGGAGAAGAAGGCAATATGAAGTCCAAATGCCCAAAACGCCAGAAAGATAAAAGAAAATCAAAGAAGAAAGAGCCTGGAGCATGGGGTGAAAGTGAAGGAGGCTCAAGCTGTTACTCCTCAAATGAAGAAGAGGAAACCAGAGCTCTTATGGCTATAGAGGAAGAAGAATCCTCATCTTCCCAAAGCACTGAGAAGATCTCAACATCAGCTCCAGATGAATCTGAGGTAAACTCTCATTCTGAATCTATTTCTATTACTGACCTTGTCGAATCTCTATCTACTGTCATGAAGAATGTAGAGAAAAATACTAAGTCCATCAAGAAACTTAGAAGAGAAATGCTGACAATGGCTGCAAATCAAGAGGCAGTAGAAAAGGATTTGGAAACTGTGAGAGTTCGAGTGCATGAGACCAAAGTTGAAGAAAACTCTCATAATGCACTTGTGATGAGATTGGAAGCAAATCTTTTCGGTCTCGAAAGAGAGCTTGCTATTCTCAAGGATGATCTTGGGCGAGGAGGCTTTGAATCTAGAAGGAGGAGAGCCAATCAACCTCAAGCTCAGAAAGGAAGTTCCTCCAAAAAGAGGAATCAGAATCAGTCTGATCATCCATTTGGAAAAGCACCATCACAACAATAAAAGCAAAGATTCACCTACTAAGAGACAGGAAAGAAGGTGATGACAGAAGATGTTCCTCTAGAAAAGAGGAAGGAGAATGGTGGTGCCCAAAAAGCACAAAAGTCTGCCAAGAAGGGAGCTAGTCAGAACTCGGAATCATCCAAAAGATTCGGAGGCACAAAACAACATCAGAAAGCTCAAATCAAGCAGAAGCAGCAAGAATCCTATGAAGAGTGCAGGTTTTGTGGAAGGACTAATCATGCTACTAATATGTGTAGATTTAAAAACGGTTTTTATGACTGTCATGATAGGCCTAGTTTGGTTATTAACCCGAGAGGACCCAAAACTCATTGGATACCCAAACCCACTTGATCTGTTTTGCAGGTCTTCCTGAGATCAACAGAAGATCACAACACCTGGTATATTGATAGTGGATGCTCAAGGCATATGACAGGAGATGAGAAGGCCTTCGTTACCTTAACCTTAGAAGGTGGCAAGTCCATGGAAACTCCTTATCTCCCCAACATTACAAGGGGTTGGCCACTCCCTTATTGCTTTGACCTTCGAGTCGTCCACACGTATGCCTTCTCGACTCACAACATATCCCAAGAACAACACACTACTCAGCTTGAATTCACACTTCTTAGGATGTGCATACAATTGGTTCTTCCTCAAAATTTCAAAGACAACTTTGAGGTGGTCCCAATGCTCCTCCTCCGTCTGGTTGTGGACGAGTATGTCATCAAAGTAGACCACAACAAACTTCCTAATTACAGGCTTTAAGACTTGATTCATCAACCTCATGAACGTACTTGGGGCATTGGTTAGGCTGAATGACATGACAAGCCACTCATATAATCCATCTCTAGTCTTGAAAGAGTCTTCCACTCATCTCCTGCCCGAATTCTAATCTGGTGATAGCCACTTCTCAAATCAAGCTTAAAGAAGATTTGGGAACCTGTAAGCTGATCCAACATATCATCCAAACGTGGTATGGGAAAGTTATACCGGATGGTGATTTTATTGATGGCTCGACTGTCCACACACATCCTCCACGATCCATCCTTCTTCAATAATTCCTCCACTTGCTCCTTCAAAATCTTATTCTCCTTGGGACTCATCCGGTAATGGGGGCAAGTTAGGTAACCTTGCTCTTGGCACCAAGTCAATGTGGTGCTGAATGTCCCTCAATGGTGGTAATCCAGCTGGCAACTCTTCTAGAAAAATATTGTCGAACTCCTCAATCAATTATTTCAATTCAGCCAACACCTCGCTAGTTTCTCCAACCGGTTCCATTGAGGTGGTAGCCAACACAAGAAATATCTCCTTGCTCTCCCCACACTCCTTCAGAAATGCGCTCTTAGTGCTACAAATGGCAATTGTACTCTTCGGGTCATCCAGGCGGTCTGACTTGAGCGGAATCAAAACATACTTCACTTTATTTTTGACAAAAGTGTAAATATTCTTCTTCTTAGAGTGAATAGCATCATTATCAAATTGCCATGGTCTCCCAAGTAAAATGTTGCAAGCATCCATCTCAACAATATCACAATAAATCTTGTCGACATACCTCCCAATTGAGATGGGCACACAACACCTCTGAGTCACCTTTAATTCTCCAACATTCTTTATCCAGCTGATACTATAATGGTCTGGATGGACTTCTGGAATCAAGCCAAACTTCTGTAAAACTTGTTGGCTAATGATATTTTCTTGGCTTCCGCTATCAATCATCAAGCTACATGTCTCCCCTTGTACAAGACAAACAGTCCTGAATAATTGGTTCCGTTGCCCGTGGTCAGTCCAGCTCAATATCAATAACCTCCTGATGATATAGATATTATTCCCATCTGCCACATCTCCTCCATCGAGGGGCTCACAATACACCTCCTCGATATCCTCTTCAGACTCTTCCTCATTGCCATCATACTTCTCTGTCATATTAATAGTCTTTCTTTTGGGACACTCATTCGAACGATGGCCAAGTTCATTACATCGAAAGCATCGTCCCGTAGCCGGTTTGGCATAGGGATTGTTTGCTTTAGGTGGATTGGAGCTTGAGGGGGCATTCTTTTTGGAGTCTCCTACCGATGCCTTTCCCCAAGCGAGGTTACTCCTACTTCCACTTGCTGCATTCTCGACTTGTTTAGGCGGCCTTTGGGAGTTCTGTAAGGAACTTGGATCCCCTCCAGCTGTCCTTTTATAAGAGTCTATAGGTCAGCTTAATTCCATCTCTGCCTTGAGCGCCAAATTCCGAGTGTCTTGAACACTCAGTATCATTTGCACTCCAATCTTCTCCCTTATGTTCAGCCGCAACCCATCAAGATAATGGGATGCCCGTTGCATTTTCGTCTCGTTGAGGCTAGCTCGAGCAGACAGCCTTAAGAACTCAGCTGTATATTCATGAACACTCATCCCTCCTTGAGAACAATGATTGTAGGCTTGATAGATGTACTACTCGTAGTCAGGTGGTAGAAACCTTGCTCTCAACATAGCCTTCATCCTTGGCCAGGATCTTATAGCTTTATTTCCACTCCTCATTCTTTGCTCATTTACTTGCTCCCATCAGACAGATTCTCCTCACTTCAGCCGGTAAGCAACCAGCTTTACCTTTTGGTGGTTTGGAACTCCAGCATAGTCAAAGAACCTTTCAACCTCCGTGAGCCAATCTAAGAATCCCTCAATATCAAGGTCCCCACCGTAAGATGGAAGATCAACCTTGAGCTTGAAAGAATCATCCTCCTCGAATCTTCCTCCATGTGGCTCGTCCTCAAATCTACCTCCTCGACGTCTCCCTCCTCGAATAACTCCATGGTCTCTTCTTCCATGAGGTGGGTTTCTTGCAAAGTCATCAATAAATTCATCCTCAGTACTCTCACCATCATCAGCCTAGGGATCTCCTTCATGTCTTATTTGGTAAATTGGATTATCAGGATGAACATGTTCTTGTGGGAATGGAGGTCTATAAGGAACAACTTCATCTGCAACCCCTCGAGCAAGGTTGTTTTGCT
>CAOJBJ010321810.1:0-21780 GCA_948291685.1 Euphorbia celastroides | reverse complement strand
ACATCTTCAACGTCGAATTGCTGCCATAAGTCGTCTAAAAGGAGAGCAAACTTTTTTCTTTTCAGCTCATACTGCATATCTTCAGCTTTTGTCATGATTTATTTTCTCATCCAAAGATCCAAATTGCTTCCAAATAGATTCTCGGATCTTCCCCAAATTCAAATCTTTCGACACCCTGACCCGTATCACAGCATCAAAATGGAGATGTCAACTAGGCTCAATTGAAGGTTGTGCAAATGCTTGTACTTTTAATTCCAGTTCACCTTTTTTATACTATAATGTCTATGATTCAACATTTTGATAATATATTCAACTAGTCAGTAAGAGAATTCCAGACAACGACCAGCAACCCATTTATCCTGTGACGGTAAATTGGCGTATTCTTGTAAGCTTAACAAATGGATCGGGTCAAATGCAAATGTAGCTCAAATTTGAAAGAAAAAATTGGAAAAGGTGTAAACAAAATATATCAAACTAACACAAGTAATTTTTTATTTCCAGATTCTTCTCAATCTAAAAGTACATTCGCATTCTACTACAAAACCAAAAATGCAGAAAATAAAACAAAACGACAAATTATTGAGAGAGCTGAGATTCCAAAACATGAAAACCGAAGGAACTTCTGGTATCTGAAACCATTGACCTACACACCAACATATATTGCATTCTAAGTTAAAATACATCTTATAAACTCTATTATATAGTTTCAAAAAACACAAATATCTTCAAAATCAGAAAAAGAAATTCACCTTGAATTTCTTTTTACTCAACCTCATGTGATACTACTTTACAAGATTTCTTGCTCATGCACTTTATCAAATCATTTGCTGTATCGATACCTGATAAACACAACATCAACTAATCAGCATACATATATAATACAACTTATTACGGGAATAAAAATAAAGAATATTACCTGCAAAATAAGAACCGGTAGCAAATCCGATGTATTTATCACTAGTATGCTCGCCGGTAAAGTACACCGGGCCAACAGCAGCCTGTTCAATAAAAGAAGATTAATATTCATTAATTTTGTTTAGTTGTGGAAAAAATTAAGAGAAAAAGATTACTGACAGATAATTGGTCCTTGCGTTTTTTGTTGTAATTGCAGGCCAACTAGCATAGCTGCCATAGTAAAACTTGTTAGAACCCCATCTTGGCACAAGTATTGCTTCCGGGTTTGGAACTTTCTCCCCAAACAGTTTCTTAAGAACCTCGACAATTTCCGCTTCAACTTCTTTATCCGTTAGTGCTTCTATTCTTCTCGATTCATCAGCTGTTACTGTAACGAATAAGGAGTTTGATCCGGGATACTTGTTCTCCAAATGCTACAATTTCACCAATTAACAATAAATAATCAATACATTGTTGTATTAATCAATAATACTGATCAATTAAGATACTAAATACCTGCCAAATCGGGTAGTATCCACGCCTGAGTGGGTGTAGAGGAAGAACTCGGTTCCGGGGCCTGTAGGCCAGAACTTGTAGGGGAATTTCACGTATATTTCGTGTATAATGTCATTCCAAAATCTGCTATTGCAACTCTTTTCCATGGCTGATCACACAAAAGTGCATCAATATACAATATCGAACTACAACCTGAAATGTATGAAATAGACACTCACAGGCAACTTAGGCTGAAACTCGATAAGGTCACTCTGCAGGACACCGAGGCTGACAGAGAGAATAACATACTTGGACTTGTAAATCGAGCCATCCTCAGTTCTTATGGTAACTCCATTGTTTGTGTACCGAATCGCTTTTACTACCTGGATTAGAAGTTGCAGAAGAATAGGAAATGTAATTAACGTTGATGATTACTTTGATTAGTGTAGTGTAAATGTGATTAGATGAGATGAAATGACCTTGTTGAGTTGAAGCCTGGGATCAGTTGTGAGAGAGGAAAGGAACTGCTTGGCAAGATACTGAGCTATAGCTTCAATGCCTCTTGAGTCAGCTATGAAATACGGTTTGCCACCGTGTTCTACAAGCTCGTTTCGGGGATGAGTGTGCTTTAAGCTTGTGAATCTCGGTGGCTGTGCGTCTATGTAGTCGTTGAAGAAGAAATCTATCGCCATTTCTAGTGGTGTTGTGGGTACTTGACTGCAGAAATCAAGTCACTATGTTATATCTTTTGAATTAACTTATAGAATGTAAGTTAATAAGTTGATTTGTGAAACTGAATATACAAGTATTTGTTAGTTGAACTGAGAAAAGATAGTACTCTTTTTGATTTTCTGCTCTGAGAATTTTTTATTTTATACACGGTAGAGTTTATCTACTCTATAGAGCTAGTTTGAAATTGTTTTTTCAGATTGTTTTTTCTAAAAGTTCATTTTTAATGTTTGTCTTAAAATATACATATTTTAGTTTTGGAAAAACAATTAAGATGGTTTATATTTAATTAATATGAAGAATTAAAATGTATTGTTTAAAGTCAAAATTGTGTCTGTGTACAAAAAGATCTTATGAGAAACTTTTGGAGAGAACATCGGAATAGCAATGAAAAAAGGCCCTTGCAAAATTGCATTTTACTAAAAGTTTACTTTGTTAATGAACTAAACATTTCAACTTTTTCTTTATGTTGCTTAGAAATATTGGTAAAGTGGTATAGTTTCTAATATGTTGGTGAGAAATTTTCAGTTCGAAACTCAATCTCTTCAAAGATCTACTAATTATTAAAAAAAATGTTAAGCTAAAAGCATGAACAATGGAGAAAAATGCCCTGCAAACAAATAAAAAAGCTAATTTTCTAACCGAAAAGCTTAAACAGTAAGAGAACAATTTTCATTTTTTTCTTCCAGCCTTTTTTTCAATGTTTTTCAAGTAATTTATTAGAATCAAGAAAATGTGCTCAATTTAAACTAAAATTTCATACTAATTATTTTCCAAAGTTTGTCTAGAATGATTTTGACAATATGCTACAAAAAGTTGCAAATATTGTAATTAAAAAAAAATAATCCGAATAACATCATTCTGCACTGTTTTCAAAAATATAAAAATAACATTAATTCATACTAAATAAATAGGCGAACTAAAGTTTTAAGTTATTCAATTTAAACCACCCACAGTTGTTACGACATGCAATTATTCAAATTAAAAGTAAAATATAGACACCACAAAATTTTAAAATTAGCTACATTCTTACTCATCAACCTCAATTTAAAGTTTTAGCTGTATTTTTTTTATGAGAAAAGTTTTAGCTGTATTGACTTCAAATGAATTAAGGAAATAATCAAATCAAACTAATTTGTTTAGTATATTTACAAACATCTTCATTGACAATCAAACTAGTTTAATTCTTGAAAATTAGCTACATTCTCAAGTTAATGCACCAGATTACTAAAATGATTACTTAGTTACCTGCTAAACAGTCGCTGAGCCGCTAAAACCGAGACATCAACATCCTTGTTTTTGGCCGACAATTTCCCCGACAAATTAACACAGAAAGCATCTCTCGCCGCCGCAACTCCGGCCACCTGATCCACCTCCGCCTTCGGATACAAACCCCCTCTGCATCACTCTAACGTCATTAGCCAATAATCAAGCAAACTAATCTGTCTAATTAAGCAGCTAATTACTCCTCTTTGTAGGCGTTTGCGGTCACATTCGAGTAGTCATTGACGAAACTCCTGAGCTTGAGCTCATCGGCGATTTCAAGCAGAGGATTGGCGACAGGTCCGCCGCCAAAGAGCCAGACGCCGCCGACTTCGACGGTGTTTCCGCTGAACTCCGATTTCATCAGCCGCCCGCCGATCCGCGGCGATGCTTCCAGAATGATTATGTCTTTGATTCCGGCTTCGTGCAGTGTTTTTGCCGCTGCGATTCCTGAAATTGAAAGCAAGAAACTCCTGAAATTTTGAGATTAAAGATGTGTGATTAATGGATAATGTTGGTGAGTATAGATTAACCTGAAATTCCGGCGCCGATGACGATGACGTCGGCGGCGGGGCGGAAGCTGCGGCTAATATGAAATGCAGAAGAAGAAGTAGAAGCATATTAGCGAATTTGATCATCTTTTTGGCACTGGAATTGTGAAGATAAAAATGGAGAATGCGTTTGGTTGCCTATTTATTATATGAGCAACAAAATGCCAAGTGAAAATTTTGAAAGGAAGAGGACAAATACAATAGTGACCCACTTTTATCCCCTTTTGGCCCAAATATGAACAGGAAACAACTTTTGTATTTCCTTTTTTTGTTAACGAGCAGAAGGGGGTAATGGATTAGAGAATAAAAAATAGGAGAAATTGTTGAACTTGTTCTTAACAAATGATTTAAGATTTGATTTTTTTGTAAAGAAAATTTACTTCTCACTGGAGCTTTATTCTAACTATACCCAAATGTGATTCATGTTGTATACCTCTGGTTGCAGTAGGCAAGTATTCTAATAATAATTTTGAGCATTCATAGAAGCATAAACTCGAAACCTTGTTTAGGAGATACTAAGACATTCTTACTGCAACGTAGATGCGTTTTTGTTAATGAGTGATGTTCTTTCTGTGGTGATATTGAGACCTCAGAACACGCTTTATTTAGTTGTTCCGGTAGTCATAATCTTTGGAGTGAGGTATGTCGGCTTTTTGGTTTCTATTTCATTCGTCCGCCCTCGGTTCTTTTTTCAGTTTCATTATGGAGTAGTTATTTCAAAGCTGGTGCACCGAGAGAGTTTGATATTGCCTTGTGGTTTGTGGTTGCTTGGGCGTTGTGTTATAGGCGTAATAGGAGAATTTTTTACGACAGTTTTGTTTAAGTTGACTTGCTTGTTCGGTGAGTTCAGAGCTGTTGGTTTGTTTTCAAGTCACGTGGGCGTACTCTCCCTTTCTCGGTCGTTGATGTATTCTTAAGCCCGTCTTTGCTCCTAGCTGAAACTTAATGTTTTAGTTGTGTAGGTAAGCGGAGAAACATAACGGGACTCCGCCCCGAAATTTTTACTCCCTCTTTTCTTTTTTCTATCTGGAAAACACATCGTTCCTCAGCGAGTTTTTAAAAAAACTTACCATTTGAACTAATTTTGTTCATTGCGTGTGTATGTATGTCAATGCATTGCCTTATTAGTTGTTATGCTATGCACACTATTTTCTTTTTAAAATTATGTATAGTAATTAGTTACTTGCTATATGTGTCACACAAAAAGTTATAATCAAAATTTTATTAACGCAATCAAATTTTAAATGTATTAAGAGTATCTGTAGTAGATTGTCTAGTCTTGCCATAGTCTAGACACATAAGCAAGAATAGATTATGAAGTAAAAAATATTGTTACACTATCTTGTCTATTTTCTCTTTCTATGGTGATTTGGCACAATTAATGTAAACTATAGTCCATTTGATCTTCCATATCTAGACAACCAAGTAAAAGGTCATGTCATCAAATTTATTATTATTTAATTACACTTTTGTAAGAAACTCTTCTTATTGGTAAAATATTTTTTATTGTTGTTATTTAATTATAAATCTCCACATTAATGGACTAACTAGTGTAGCATACTTTTGAAATCACATTGTCTATTTTCAAGACTATGGAAATGTTATTAATATTCTCATTTACTTCATGTGATACATAAACATGTTAAATAATATACGGATCAAATGTGTGAGTTGTAAGAATATGGGAGAATTACCGAATAAATCTTATCAAATCTGTTATAAATCCAAATAGTTGTTTCATTGGTTCTATATAAATTATAGTTGTGATATGATATCATATCATATGATGAAGCAGAACCGGGAATACTAGCTTGCTAAATTTTCTTTTAATGAATTTACCCCATCGTCACTATTATGATTTTTACTTTGGGAAACTTAATTAATTATTCAAACATGAAATATATAACATATTAATTTAACTATACTTAAGGGATGTTGATTATTGTCTTGTACATTATTGCTTGTTTCCCATTTACAACACCACACTCCCCACGACCACAATTCAACACGTAATCAATCGCTCATTTGAATATCTTATATGATTATTAATTGCTATCACATGTCAAATGGAATTTTATATTATTATCACCCACTGTACAGAACAACTTCAAAACGGTTGATTTCATTAAATTTTTAGGTCAACATGTATTGCAAAAAAAAATCACTGAAATTCAATGTTTTGATTCTCAGCCATATTCAAATTTATGAATTTTAACTTTTTACTACATTACCATCGTTCAAATCAAATGCACTGAAATAAAAATTACACCGTAGAATAGCATTTTACATATTACTAATTCTTCTTAATTTCTACGAGCATCCACAATGGGGTTCACCGACAAGTGCATCAAAATCATAAAGTAGTATTTTACCATTGTATATTGAGTGCATGAGTTGTACTTGAAAAAAGAAGTGCATCAATTGAAGCATTTGTTGAGGGAAGGAAGGAGATGCACATGATTGGTTAATGGTTATGATATGCGAGGTCCACAATAAAAATGATAGTTGTAGTTGATTTATTTAATAGTTGTAATAATTTAAATAATTAAATGGTTATGAGATGTAAGGTTCACAATAAAAATTGAAAGACTTAACCCATAATGATATAAAAATAATGAACTAAAATTATAGTGCTTTGAATAATATTTAAAAGACTAAATTTTGTGCTTCCGTTATGGATGCTCTAGTCCCCCGACACCCAGTGGCATCACTGTACAATTTGCTGCTACTCAGTTGATGCGAGAAATGCCCTACTCAATGCCTATTGAACTGCTTTTTACATTTGGCAATAAGAATAATGCGTATTTTGTCGCGATTCAATAGTTTTTATTTCGTAATTTAGCAATTGAAAGAAAAACTGTTAATTTAATTGATGCACAATGTGTCAATGTATATATAATACCTCACATAAATATATTTTCTACATAGCATATCAGAACAAAAATAGAATAATGCGAGTGAAATCTGGGCGTGCTGAAATTCGAGCCATCTGCTCTTTCTTCCTGCTAGTCCTCGTTCAAGAGCTTTGAGTGGAGCTCCCGTCTTATACAAACCATCGATTAGGTATCGAGCAACAAAGCATCTACTAATCAACAACTTCATAAAACCAATGACACATCAATTATGAAATTGAAAGGTTTCTGCGACATGCACGTCCAGAAAAGAAAGGAAAAATTTATGTATTAATATAATTTACCCTGATCTTAAGTCAAGTGAGGCACTATGCTTGCTTCTACGCCCTTTCAAACTTAACTATAGGGCATCTCTTTTTATGCCGAAAAGACGCCATCTCATAACATAAATCAAGTCTCATTCCGTGCTTTCGGGCGCAGTCCTTATTCCCATCTCATTGGCCTTTTATTCTATTCCATTCCATAGTTTTTTCTTCCCATTCGGTAGCTTGACCGCCTTATCCGTCATTGAAACACAAGCTGGAGACGTATCGACCTATATTCCTACCAATGTAATCTCCATTACTGATGGACAAATATGTTTGGAAAGAGTGAGAATTGAATAGATCACATCTTTTAAAATTTGGATAACTTGCATTAGCACCGAGAGAGATATTTTGCATCGTGGCCAAATTGTCAGTTCATATAATTGTGTTTAACAAAGTTGAAAACTACAACAGTACCAGTCGTGTTCGATTCACAAGTTAGTTCAAAGTTCGATTGCTTGGACATAAATCCCGAGTAGTAAAACAGATGTAACAATGAACGAGTACAAAACCAGGTGAAGATGATCTGTGCAATGAGAAAAAAATATTCAAGCTGGCTAAAATTTACGTAGCAGAATGTTACTTATACCAGAGTAATCAGCTGCTTTTTATAATCATGTATAGAATAAACGAAAAGACATACCAATGGCCAGGGCAGCAAGACACAAGTTCCTGCAGGAAATCAAGTGTGAATGTTGCCCAATAATGCACCCATTTGAGGCTCACTGTATGATTTCAACAGCCCGGGGCTCTAAAAGCAAGGGAAGGAAGCTCCATTGTTTGCCCCAACTAACACATTGGTGAAGTCTCAGCATTACCACCATAATTTCCATATGCTGGCTGCTACACAGTACAGCTCACCATATGAGAAGGATCTGATTGCAAAATGCATAGTATCATTACATTTACATCAAATGCACCAGATCGCATAATGCTTGACAATCAGAATAATAAACTTATTATATCCATCATATTCTATTCTCAATGTAATTGTTAATAAACTTACAAAAAAAAAAGAAAATAATAAAGGCAATAATAGACCAGCAGCATCTAAGCATAAGAAACAGTAAAAACTGCAATATACATTATTCAAAAGCAACTCAATCCTTTACAACTTCATGCCAATTGGATACAATATACATTACCTTAGTCAGCTAACAACAACCATCCTATTAGCAGATATAAGGTTTCTTAACATCACCAAATGTTCATCATCAGAGATATGAAGAACATGGCGCAGATTTGTCAATTTTGCTTCATCTTCCCAACTCAAAGGCCCTAAAGAATACAAATCCTCCAAAGCAAAACGATAAGTATCTAATCCCGACCTATGAAAATCTAAACCCGATTGTTTACCTGAATATGGTGAAAATTCTTCTTTCTCGAATTTCACCCCACAAGATGACTCAGCATCGCTAACATAATCTTCCAAACTGTTCCCATGTTGGGAAGAACACCTAATTGGAAAGTTTGGAGCATTGTGGCCCATGGAATTGCAACTACCACAAGATGATGCACAACTGTCAGCATCCACAGATGTGTAGTCTATAACATTGCCATCACGTTTGCAACATGTATCTAACACAGAAAACTCAGCTGTTGCAACATTAAAAGATGAATTCATATGATTTTCACCCGAAACTACATCTGGATAAACAACTGCATCTACCTTTTCAGAGGTTGGTGACCAATGCGCATAGTAAATTTGTTGATGATGGCTACCCTTTTCAACCATTCTCTTCTTTCGAGCAGCTGTAGGATGAGCTTCAAGATCGTGAGACACAAGTGATCTTCTCTTCAATGTTCCTGTTGAGACGACATGAGGCATTTTGAGCTTGGTTTTTTTCTCCACATGAAAGCTGTCAGCCCCTACATGTTTATTTGCTTTAGCAATCTCTGAACCCTGTTTCAAAATCCAAAATAAAAGCATTAGTACAATGCAATATAAGATGATGATGACAAATAAACAACCAATAAAATGCATCCCAATCAAGCACGAAGAACTCATGGTTAACCTTAACAGCAAAGCCTACTAGACAAAAGTAGATTTACAATTTGAAAGAGGCAATTACCTTTCCAATAACAGACCATTTGCCATCATGCCAGCACTGCCGAACCCTCAGAAGAGATTTATGAAAACAGCCCTTGGACAAACCAAGAATCCTAACCAAAAACCGCTCTCCATCCATAACCTTCACTATCCTTGCCATTTTCCAAGAGAAATTATGAAAGGCCTCCAAGATATCCCCTGGAACCCAACTATTTTTCCCTTCCACTGGAGAAGGGCATGGTCTGATCGCCTTTCGAGGGACCCTCACAACCACTGGTTCTGCACCGTTTGATAAGTGCTTGTACTTGACACTATATGTGTGCCCATTACCAGAAATAACATCAGCACAAATCCAAGCACCGGTGGGAACCTCCTGTTTGCTAAATACCTCCACGCTACTCCCTTTCTTGAATCTCATAATGAATAAGATCAGATGAAAACCGGGACACAGCAACCTATCAACACAAGAAAAGGAATTTAAGATTTCAATCCTTACTACACATATAGAAACCGTTAATATACACATCGTTAACAAGTTAAAGCCGATAAATGCATAGAAGATAGAAACTACTCATATATGCATCCTTACAAGTTAAAGCAGAAAAATGCAGAGAAGCTATATTTTTACATTCAAAATACAATATAACATATCATTAAGTACGTAGATCCAAGATACATAAACCCAATACAAATCAAACCTTAAAAAAAGGAATAAATCTCCTTCATCATCAATTAATTCATGAAGCGCAACATAAAATCATCTACGATCAATATAAACGCTAACAAATCGAAGCAAAAACACATAACAAATCAATGATAGAAAAATCAATAAAAGTAAAAGGGAAAAATTGCTATAAACCCAAAAAGTCAGCACATACATCATCCAAAAAAAAAAATCAAATGTGAGAAAATAAATAAACAGCATAAGGAGAGAGCTCACATACCTTCTGAATCAAATATCTGCAATAATCTATAATCAGAACGTTTCTTTCCTCCAAGTCTCTGCGATTCGAATTGCGGAATTGATAAAGGAAATCAGAAATTGATAATTTTAATAAATTAATGTTGATTAGGTTAGGGTTTATGGTGGTTATCGTGCTGTGTTGGGCAAGTTAAGAGGTAGGCGGTTTATTGTTGAAACTAATCAGGTTACTCCACGTACTTATGTTAAGGGATTCAGTTGTAATGGAATTAACCGAATTTAATTTAATTTAAGTATTTTATTTGGTTCAGTCGTAAATCAATAAAGTTAAGTCTATTTTTTCAATTTATTTTTCATTCAATAAAGTTAAGTTAAATTAAGTTCAGATTTATTAAATTTCAGTTCAATTCAGATTATTAAATTATCATTAAATTTTAAATAACTTGCATTAAATTCATTCAATTTTAATAAATTTTTAATAAGAATAGAGCTTATGAAATTTCAAATAATTTGAATATTTAATATCATTAAGTTACGATAAGTTTTATTACGTTTACATTAAATTTTAGATTGATAAGTTTCATTCTGCCAGCATTAAGTTTCAGTTCAGTTCCATTCCGTTCAGTTTAATCTTAAAAAACATGGTCTTAACTAAATTCCTAGTTTCATACAAATTCTATTTCAAGATAACAAATTTCTTTATTAAGGTAACGCAAAATTCGAAATGAAGCACCTGAAGTATGAGGCATTGTAGCTTTGTATGTTGTCATAAAACTTTAGGAAAATAAAAAAATTAAGATTTGGTTCAATTTAATTTTCATAATATTGTTAGACACAAATTAAGTTGATAAAACTGAATTATTTATATTATGTAACGGAGATCCAATGGAATTACTAAGGCCTTATTTTTTAAACTTATTTTTCATTTAGTTTAGTTCACTTCAGTTTTATTAAATTTTCATTGAGTTTCAAATAAGTTGCATTTGGTTCAAGTTTAAACAAATTTCAAATAAGTTTAAAGCTTATTAATTTTCGGTTAGTTTGATAAAAATTTTAATTCCATTAAGTTTCATTAAGCTTTCATTAAATTTCTATTATTTTTCATTTTGTTCTGTCGGCACAAAGTTGCAGTTAAATTTCAATTCAAAAGAATATGACCTAAGTAAATAAATTAAGTGTATCTTAGACTTAAATTGAGGTCCTCCAAATCCGAATTATCCTTGAAATGACACCTAAGTTTTTCTTTTTCTTTCTTTCGAATTGAAGTTTGAACAAAATTTACATGAATTTTGTTTTATTAGTATAATTTAAGTACAATACCTTGTAGTATTCACATATCATAAACTCTTTCGCAAAAATTCTAGCAAAAGAGTTATTTTTTTCATTTTATGGGTTGATTTGATAAAGAACGAGTTTTTTGAGATTTTTTTCTCTCTCAATCATTATTTTTCTTATCTTTTTATTTATTTTTAATATTTTTCGTGAGAATAAATTATATTCACTGTTTTCTCCAATATGATAATTTTTTACATCAACGAATCCATGGCTACATAACTCAATCTTGAATTATAATTAGGTTGAATTTCAATCGCTTTTAAGCAAGATACATAATCTTCTTTCACAATTGACACTTAGATCTATTTATATTCAACAAAAGAGTTTTAAATCTGCATTATTGATCGGTTTAGGGAGCAACCAAGCATTTTATGATTACAGTCTTCAAAATTGTTAGTTGAAGGTTGTGAAAAAATAAGTTGCAATTTTTTTTTCATAACAAAAATATGTCTTAGGACACATTTGTCTAGTTGCAAAAGCAAGTTTTAGCTTTTTTTTATTTCTCGTGTTTATCCAATGTTTTGGTTTAATTTTTTAGAATAGTCTATGTCTTTTTGTGTTTGTCCAATGTTCTGTTTTTTGTACGTGTTTTCGACATGTGAATCGTGCTGTAAAGTTGTTAGCTAATACAATAGATTTTTCAACATATAGACGAACATTTCTTCATGTTTATCTACTTTTAACTATAACTTAAATTATCTTCGATTTTATAAACTATATTACTCTATAAAAATAGTTAGAAAAATGTCAGAATTTGTTAGCTTGGCTTAGGCAAATGTGTTACAAATTAAGAATTTAAATCAATTAATGAAAAGCTTAGTCAACCATGAAAAGTAAAACCCTGAATTTCGCACGTGTAAGCCAAACCCTCACGTGCCTGAGCACTGGACTGAAACCTGGTATTGGTCGCCCCCATTTCTTCCCAATCTCCCATTTTCGGCCCTTTTGATTGCGATTTGAGACAATCGAACAATACCCAGAAAGAGAAAGGAGATATCAGGGCTTGATCTCTGATCAATAGAGCTCACATTCATCCCCAATTTGCATCAAAGATGTGGAGAAGAGCATTCTCTTCACAGCTCAGAACCCTAGCCTCCCGCCGATCCACTTCCGCCGTCGCCCGCCTCGCCTCCCCCTCTCGCCCCCTCGCTTCTCCTCCGCCTCCCGCTTCCCTTCTCCACCGCTTCTTCAGCGGATCAGGTCCTTTTCCGACGTTTCCATCCCCTGTTAGATCTAATTTTCTTGTTTATTGCTTGCTTGATTCGATGTTGTTGATTTTTTATGATGGGTGATAAGTGCATTCATTCTTGTGGAAGCTCGTTATGTTACTTAACGGGGGGTGCATTCCGGAAATTATACGCTTCTGGGTCTATTCAAAATGAGGTTTTTTCACTGCTGGTGTGCATAGAAATGACAGGATTGAGAGAGATTGTGAAAATTGCATTAGGCGTGGAATTGCGTTTGTGCCCGATTATCTGTTTTTATGTCTTTGAGGAGTGAGTAATGTGGAATTGTTCTTTATGTAGCGGATGGTGCTTTGAAGAAGAATGTTGAAGTTGTAATGCCTATTGCTACTGGGCATGAAAGGGAGGAGCTTGAAGCAGAGCTTGAGGTACTTGATGTTGTTTTTTAGTGGGTCGAATTTAATGAGTTATTAATTGATAAACTGTCCATCGATGAGGTTTATGTAGTATCCTTCAGTAGTTGGACATCTAATGTTGTTGCTTTGATAGACTAATACTTATTATTTTTAACATGCATTAATTGGTTGGATTTTGCAATCATAGACTGTCTTTTTCATCACTTTCTCTCATCAACAAATCTATTTTCTTATTCTTTGCTGTTGTGGATTTTTTTCGTTTCTCAGAAATCAGTTGATACTGCATGTAATTAAGCTATTATTCTGACTAACTTGGTTTGTTTTGAATAGGGAAGAGATATCCTTGAAATTAACCATCCTGTTGGTCCATTTGGCACGAAGGTATGCTTCTGAAACATTACAGATGGTCATATGCCTGTTTGGTTTTATAAGAGCTGAGAATGATCTTCATTAGTTGTGAATATTAAATATGGCCCATTGTTATCTTATTGTTCTGTAGGAGTTTGGTTTCAAGTTGAATCTGTGTTTTCTGACTTGTTCTTTCTAATTGATGATGAGCACTAACTCTTCTTCTAATTCAGTTGGGCGGTTGAGTTGTTTTTGACTTGATCTTTTTCACTATCAGGATTGAGGCCTTTAGTTATTGTTAGGTTGATTTGTGTAAATATGTGTTTCCTGTTTCAATATCTTTGTCTTGGAATCAAACAAACAACCGTTTTAAGGAAGGAAAGCTATATACCTGTTGTTATTTGTTGGCTTTTATATGGGTTGCTTTTTTCTGTATTTCTTAGGAACAAGTAGGGTTTAGTCTTTTTTTTTTTTCTAGTGTGTAATGTGTTATGTGCCCGCGAATAAGATATAGCCTTCCTACAAAGATATCCACAACAAAGTGAGAACCTGACTAGAGTTGTTAGTTGATGTTGGTGAATTTGTTTTCACTTGCCATCATAATAGTTGTTCTCTTGTCCTTATTGTCGAATTTGTTTTAATTATGTCCTTATGGTCGACTTCTTTTTTATCCAACTTTCAGAAGTATATTTTGAGCAAGTTTGGTATTGCTTTCTGCCTTTCCCAAGTCCAAGAGTTGTTGTCCCAGGGAAGCTTGTGAGAGGAGCTCTCTGGGACGACAGCTAAAAGCTGTTTGGAAAGCAATTCCAAATCCCTTTATTGTTTTTGAGTTGCTCAATTATTTCAAGTCACTCTATGCTCATAACCTACTGCTGAGTTTTAGGAACAGTTTGGATTTCTGTGGATATAATTTGGGCTATGATTTTGCTGAAATCGTCTCCTGGAATATTCTCAGTATTTCAATTTTGTGTCAATTAAAATTGTGAGTCTATCATATAAGATTTGTTTAAGCTAGTATATAACCGCTAGCTTAACTACACTACAGTCAGTAGGAAATATACAAAAGGATATTGTAAGATATGATTATCTTTTTTCTTGTCTTGTTATTATGTGGTTACTGTAAAACTCTAATGTATCTACACACCGAACATCAATTGTTATCTCAAGTAATGCAGTGATGTTGGCATACTGGTAATAAGGGAGCAATGTTCATAACTGTATTCATAGATTAGAATTTTCATTTTGCAAGTATCTATGAAATTTATATTTTTAATCAGTCTTTGGTAATACTGATTACCCTTCACATCCTTGAGAACTCCTGATTAATATTTCAAATGTTTTTCATTTTCCTTTGATAGTTGTCTTGACCATTACTTTTATAAAGCTTATTGTATGTATAGATCTATTGAAAGGATCATGTTTCTATTAGTGGTTCCTATGTATGTGTTACTGTTTTGTACTTCCGTATTTACATGTGTAACCTTATTAGTTCTAACTTGATAAGAATTTGTTATTTATTGATATTGTGAATATTACTATGATCACATTATTACGTGTTTAGAAGTTGTCTGTTTCCAATTGAGCGTTATATCCATCTATGATTTTGTGTAGTATTGTAGTTACAGTTTTCTACTTAAATTTCTTTATACTTTGACCAGAAATTACGTTTATTATTAGAATGACTACTTTGAATTCTCAACTATACATTTGGTAATTTGCAAGTGAATACCGTCTTCCTTATAATTTGCAATGTGAATATAACAATGTATTTTTATTTACTGTTCTTCCAGGAAGCACCTGCTATTGTCAATTCCTATTATGACAAGAGAATTGTTGGTTGCCCTGGAGGTGAAGGAGGTGGGTTTATTCTGTTTGTTATTTTAACTTGAGCCAGATTCATCATTTCTATGACTTACATTTGATAATGTTTGCTCGGTTTTTTTACACAGAGGATGAGCATGATGTTGCCTGGTTTTGGCTGGAGAAAGGCAAGCCCTATGAATGTCCTGTGTGTACGCAGTACTTTGAGGTAAGTTAGTCATCAAAATTGGTTTTCTGTACAAGTTTTCTGCATTTCTGTGCATATGCATGCAAATTCATTCAAGGTTCACCTATACCGATATTTGTTAATCTAGAGCTGTATCTTGTTTTTCTCTTGCCTCTTTGCTGATTTGAGAAGTGGAGATTTTGAAATATAACTTTTCTAATTGGCATTTTGGACATAACACGGTTAAAGTCAGACTGGACATCAGACAGAGATATGTTGGTTTCTATGCAGACCCTTGTCAAAATTATCAATAGTCAAAACCAAATAGGGGACCTGACCTTCAGTTTTAGTAACACTGCTGCTAGCCTTTTTTGGTTAAATTTTGTATGTTAATGGACCAGTGGTCGTTCCTTTGGCTTCAGTCCATGATATTAAATCTAACTTGATAAAACTTTCTTTCTTAGCGAATCTGTGCCAAGCTTTTAAATTGTATAATTCAGCGAAATTCTTATGTTGACAAATGACAGCTGGAAGTAGTGGGTCCCGGTGGGCCTCCAGATGGACATGGAGACGGAGAGCATCACTAAATGCAGCTTTTCATTTTTCCTGATGGAATAAGTAGAATGTTGAGACAATTTCCGGCATGCAATGCAGCATCGAAGTTCGAAAGCTTATTGTCATGTTTGTTTTTGATTGATTACTTGTTTTCTCTGGCTGTTGCTTTGTGCAACGATGGAGACGATACCTATTTTTGTGGTTATGCAAAGACACTTGGCATACAAATTGATGTAACCATGGAGTTTTGTTAGGGCTTCGCCAAAATAATCAAATGGCCGACACACTTCTGTTCTTTGATTGTTCAGTTTTGCTATTCTGATGACACTTTGCTCCTTCACTAGAATAGCTTCTTTTTTCACATTAATTGAACAGTGTTGTCCGATCCGATTTTAATAAAATTGATAAATGTCCTGGCTGTTGTCTTTGTCTTCCTAAAGACATTAAAACTTTTGGCACCTCTCAAAAATTACTAGGGAAATGAAGAGGCCACATTTTAGTTGTGTTTCTTTTCTGAATCATTTTCGTGTGTCTAGCAAGAAGAAAGTGTAAACGAACCATGCTCACTTGGGATCTGCTTGGGCTTAAATTGGTCTGGTAAACTGGGCTTGGATTGGATTGTATGCAAGCCAAGTCGAGTTTTGGCGTGTCTAAGTTCGGTTCATTTACTTTTTTCTAACCAAACACGATTCGAGCAAAGCTCAAGTAAGTTGGAAATTAAGTTTGAGTTCCGGTTGTTTAAGAGCCCATTTTTGTGAATCTGCTAGCAGAGGAGCTTGAACGTTATTTGTTAGCGTCCAATCGAAGAGATTCAAATTTAGATTGTATGGAAACATATCAAATTTAGTATAACAAATAAAACTCTTAATTAAAATACCAAATGACTTAAAGTTATCAATGGTATAAAACATTACAAAAAGATAAAACTTCAATTATATACTTCGTGAACATTTGTGGATTCTCTAGATGAACTAGTTTGCGAGCTTTTAATCGATTGCTCACGACTTTATTGAGTGAGCCTTTGTTTGATCGAAAAATAATGCTCACAAAATTATTTATTTTACAAATCGATCTAATCGAATGGTGACTGTTCATGAACATTTGGTTCATTTACATTGCTGGAGACGTGGATTATTCTGGTGCTTAATTTCTTCGAGTTCCTCTAAAAAATAACTTCTGACGTGTGATATTTTAAGAATCCGCATCTAGGAAAGGCGAATTTGTGGCAAACCCATTTGTGAGGCAATTTCCTCTACAAGTCCAGCGGAATTTTTTAACTAAATTACAACAAACCTTTCGTAGCGGATTCGAGAGTTTTTAATCTTTTTCACAATTTTAATTCGCAGCAATGAAGAGGAATTAATCTCGTAAGGTTGAATGTATCAATACATATCTTTACGAACTTGTCCCTCAAAATCGTCCGCCACCTTAAATTTTCAAAAGTTATAGTAATTTGCTGACTTGTTAAATTGTGCAACCAATTATCTCAACTTATTAAAAGGATATCAACTAACTCTTCAATGCTGTCGAAACAAATACCTCCCTTTTGATTTTTTAATTTTTGATTTTGTTCACCGTATCAGTATTAGGAAGTTAGTCGGTGTGCTTTTGATAGTTTAAATGGTTGTGTGTAAAATTATATAATTTCAACAAATTATTTGTAACTTTTGAAAGTTTAAGATATTGAATGGATTTTGATGGCTAATGAGTCATTCATACATTAGCAAATGAAAAGCTCCGCAGAGTAAAGTTGAAGTTGATGGGTTTAACAACAGACAAATGGAACAAATTTAAGCTTGGGGAATTAATACACGATTGCTTTTTGAATAATTAGTAATACACAATTGCTTCAGTTGTGATCTGTCATTTTCATATCATTCTCCTTGATGTCTATAATTAAGCAAAGTACATTATATAATTTTCTACATCGGAAATTCTAGAAATTAGTTGGGAATAATTTGGAATTTTACTTTATGTCAAATCATGAAATAACATATACTTTGTTATATCTACGTGTAAAAACGATTCACTAATCTCTCTTCTCTACAGTCTTTAATAGTTTTTTCCGCATGACACTTTTTTATGCTCGACTCAATAGCGAAAGTTTCTCGATCGGCTAGAAATAAGTCTAGCTCGACTTGGTGGATTGCACCTCATCCAAATATCCAATAATCTATGTTCGGTCTCACCGGGTTTGAAGAACCATAGAGTTATCAAATATCATTTAGGGTTCATTTAGCGTTACGAAGCTAAGGTTATGTTTAAATTCAATTAGTGAAGAAAAATAAAAGAATTGAATAAATTTACTTGATAGAATTGAATTGAAATGTATTCATTTCTCAAGTTAGATTCTTTATTGTTTGGAGACTACATTCGATTAATTGCTTATTAGTTTATTTATTTATTTTAAAACTACACCAAGTTATAACCTTACTGTATATAGGAAACATATATAAGAGGCAATAAGGTAAAAGTAACATCAAACAACATAAATACAATGAGTTCCTTCCAAATCATGCCAAAATATGCATGAATTCGAAGTTCGCACACATTTTTTTTTTGAATTCGAACACATACATAAAGGGAGAATTCCATTTCTAAGTGCAATGATTTCTTACAACAAATTATCATTTTAAACAAAGGAATATGAGAAAATGAATTCAAATGAATTGAATTCTCTCAAAAGTGTACACTGTAAACACATCATGAAGTATGTTTAAATCTAATTTTTAAAGCAAAAAGAAAAAAATTTGAAATGACTTCATTTGATAGAATTTAATTGAATTGTTTTCTCTAAGTTTTGTTTTTTTGGAAACTGCATTCATCAATTAATTGTTCATAAAATTTATTTATCTTTATTATCATAAACTCTCAATGTAATAACTCAACTATATATGAGGAAGAAATAAATAAGAGGTAATAAGGTAAGATTACTATTAAATAACATATACAAGATGAATTCCTTCCTAATCATACCAAAATTTGTATGATTTCAAATTCATGCTAAGTACAAAAATTCAATTCTTAAATTAATTGATTTATCTCAACTACTTCTCATTCCAAATAATAAAAATATAATAAAATAAATTCAATTAAATTAAATTGAACAACTGACTTTTACAATTTAATGTAAATGAATATGGTTAATTAATAAGCTAACGTGTATGAAAGCTGTAAGCCTACAAAAGCCAAAAGAAAGAAAGTGATATAAAATGCAAACTCAATGAATTATAGACAATGACATATTCTCGGGGAAGAAACTTTAGCTGAAATGGAAAATGTCGTAAGATTTTGAGATAATAACTGGAAATAAATGCCACCGTACAAAATTAGCAACTTGTTGAATAGACTCAAACCAGATTATAATTGATTCAATATTCCTTTCTGACACTTTTATTTATTAATGATGTAAAGGAAAAAAAATAGCAACATCTATGGCTCCTATATTCCACTCACTATCGATAAATGGCAAAACGCAACTTAATTTTACGCTTAATCTAGTTTCGACTTAGTTGTTATGGTTTGAAGTGTTATTATTATTGGCCAATTTTTGCTGTTTTGTAAATAATTTCATCTTAAAAACAATTGAAATTAATACCATTAAAGTCTAAAAAGCATTACTAAAAACTTAAAATTTGTTACAATAGTTAAAAAAGCGTTACTAAAAACTTAAAATTTGTTGCAATAGTTGAAAAAGCCTTACAAAAGAACCTAAAAACTGTTGCAAAGGGGTGAAAAGCATAAAAGTCAAAAAACGGGCGATGCAAAGTAAAAATAAGCGGCAGTAAATAACCATTCAGAAACTCCACCGCCCACATGAGCTTTCTAAGTAATTCCATAATTCCAAAACTTTCAAAAATTACGTCTCAAAGCTCTCCAAACTTTTAAATTTATCTCACAACTCCGTTAACTTTCACAAAAAAGAATTAATAAAAACTTTCATGTAATAGTTAGCGAGTTATATTACACATTTATAAATGTCATAGGACAATGTATTTCTAAGGACAAATATGAAAACGGGAGACACTTCACAAAAAAAGGAATAGTATTCTCCTATGAATAACACGTTTGCCTTTTTATTTGGTGAGTTGTCATATCCATTGCATTTCCAAACTTTATATTCCCTTTTTCCTACTACAAGGCCACGATTTTCATACTGCAATTTTCATTCTCGTCTACGCGTTAAATGGAAATCTCCTTATATGTTCCGTTTATGTTTATAGCAGAGATGAGCAAATTCGGTTCAACTAGTCCGAATCAAATTGAATTGGTTTAATTAAAGAACTGAATTTGTTTGTAAGTTTTACCAAACCGAACAAAAATTATAATAAAAATCCGAATCAAACCTAATTGCAGTCGATTTTTATAATAATGTTTTCTTGTACACATATACATAGTACCACTTAATGCAAACAAATGTTACAAAATGCATCTAAAATTAAAACAACTATAATCTTTGACATAATGAACAAATAAAACTAGCTTGATTTTATACTTTAAGCAATTTGACCAAAACAATATTAAATTTTCCTTTTTTTCAGTCACAATATCCCGCATATTATGCAGTAATATTAATTCTTTAATTTTATTGTTTGAGGCTCATTTAATTTAGGTTAAATACATAGTTTATATCTAAAGTTTGTATCAAAAGTGTTGTCTTCATGAACTTTTAAAAGCTTTTTTCAGTTCTCTAAAATCAAATTTTTTTATAGTTCTCAACCCCCTAGTTGTGACATGTTAAATTTTAGTTACATAGAGACAAAATGACATCTTGAAAAACTAAAAATCAATTAGAAGCTGGTGCGTGACATTCAGGAGTTAAGAGCGACAAAAAGATAATTTTAAGGGTTTAGAGAAACTTTTAAAAGTTCTAGTAGATTATAGACTTTTAGTGTTAACTTAAGGGAGAAAAACTATGCATTTACCATTTAGCCTTTAATTTAACAGTTAATATTTATTTTTACAAATATTTTGTTGGGGTTGATAGTTTTTTAGTTTGTTCAAATAAATAGGTAAGGTACCTCTTCAATTTGACACAATTAGCTTGTTGTTCCCTTAAATTTGAAAAAGTACTCGTTACCTCCTTTAACTTTTAAAAGTGCATCAATTTACCTCTTCTAATGATAGAAAATGTATTAGTTAGCCCTCTAGACTCCATCACACATTCAAAATATGGTTGAATTGATCTTTTAAAGATGTCATTTTATTTTCCCAACTAAAAATTCACATTCATATTAGAAGGGCAAACTGTCATATTTTTGTAAGTTAGAAGATGTAAGATAGTTAAATTTTTTTACAAGTCATACAGCCTTTTCAAATTTGAGAGACATAGTAGACTATTTGTGCTAAGTTCAAATATAAATAATGTATCTGGCCTCTTATTTGGAAAAAAAAATTGTTGCCCCCTTATATGTTTTCTTGTGTGTCTTCCATTAATTTCTTGACATGTAGGAAAGATGAAAGAAAAAGTGGGAGAGAGAAACTGAAAAATAAGGAGAGAATAAACATGAATCACATATAAAAAAATTAATGGGAAACACACAATAGGACAGAGAATTAGAGACTGCAGATTTTTATCCCTCGTATTTTAGACTTCTATCAAAATATACTTTTACTAATTTGAATAATATATAAGAAAATGGCTAATTATGTTCTAATTCTTTCCTATATCTTAGGATAACATTTACTACTTTTGTCCACATTCACTAATTACTTTATTTCTCCATTAAAAGATAAAAATTAAAACGCAGAACCAAACATATAGGCTAAACCTAAGCTAGTTTATACATATAGATTTTGGTATATGGTTCACAAATGTCTATTCCAATGATACC
>CAOJBJ010321602.1:0-10906 GCA_948291685.1 Euphorbia celastroides | reverse complement strand
TATAATGTTGTAGAAATGATTTATAATGATCTATAATGTTACAGAATTTTTATATAATGTTGTATAGGTTACGAAACGACATTATAGATAGTTACTGGTTTGCAAAATTACATTATAGATCATTATAGATTGTTATTGGTTTACAAAATGACATTATAGATCATTATAGATCGTTATTGGTTTACAAAATGACATTATAGATCCTTATAATTATAGATCATTATAGGTTTGTAAAATGACATTATAGATCATTATAGGATAAAATATTATAGGTTCGCAAAATGAAATTATAGATCATTATAGATTTATAAAATGACATTATAAATCATTATAGATCATTATAGGTTTATAAAATGGCATTATAGATCATTATAGGTTTACCAATTGACATTATAGATCATTATTAACATTTTAAGTTTACAAAATGAAAGTATAAGTTATTTGGAGTGAGCCCTTGATAACTATAATTAGAGCTTTATACAATAATAAACCTATAATCACTATGAGATGTCATTATATAGTTTCTCCATATTAACAAATAGAATATGCAAATGAAAATGAGATATAATGAAATCCCTAATTACACCACTAGTAGCCAAGTAATAACAACAAATCAATCGACAAAACTAAAACAAAATTATTAAAACAGTTGATAGAAGTTTCGTCGGCGACGGGATCTAGGAAATGAAACTATAAAATTCAGGTCCGACGACAAACTGCAAAACGACGGTCGGACGGAGCTTCTACGGCGAGGGATTCGGCCTGGAGAAGTTTCACCGTCGAGAATGGAAGAAACGACGAGATCTAGACGGAGCATCGGCATCGGGAGCTTTGGCGTCGAGGAAATCTCGTCGAAAAATGAGATCCAGATCTGGTTTTTCTGGTGAGAAAAATGGCAAGCGATGGGATCTGAGGACGGCGGTGGCGGAAAACGGAAAGAACCAGTGGCAAACGGGGAGATCTGGCGATTTATCATCGATTTCAGGGTCCTGATGAGTTTTTCCATTTTGAGATCTGGTTTTCACTTAATTTATCGGCGGCGGTGACGAGGACAACGGCAATAGGGGATACGGAGACGGCGGCGGGTGGTGACAGGAACGATGACGGTGACGGACGGGAACAGCGGCATGATGTCGGCGGGGAGGTTTTCTCGGTTTTGCAACTTGTGGGAATTTTGTTTAATTCTCTTTGAAAATGACGTATTTTCATAATTTAGACTTTGAATGGGGTAGCGCATTTTGTTTAGAGTAATTCTAGGGTTATTTGATTGTTTATTCCTATATTTTTTAGCCCTCGAAATTTGGGGCCCTTGACAAAAGCTTTACTTTAGGGAAATTGTGGCAAATACCCCTAAATAGGATTTACAATTAAAACATAATCCCTTTCCAATTCTCGATTCATTATATGCCCCCTTTTCAATATTAAATCTTATTAAATATCCCTTTAATAAATATCCTACATTTAATTAAATAATAAGGAAGTTATTTTGGTGCATTACTGGTGAACCCCGCCGTCAATTCCATTCTTCATAGAAGGCGTCTTTTTCATTCTCCATCTCCAGGTTCATATTCAATTTTTCTAAGCATTTGAAAGTAAATTTTCCAGGTTTTCTCCTTCTCTTCTTCTATAGTTTTGATACCCGAGTGAAATATACCATACAAAATATACTCGAGTGAAATATACCATAAGAAATATACCATACGAAATATACCCGAGTGAAATATAAGAAATATACCAATACAAAATATACCATACGAAATATACCATACAATGGCAACAGAGAATGAGTAATCTCCAAGTGAAATATACCATACGAAATATACCTGAGTGAGTCTGTTTGTTGCACTTCAAAACCAGAATCGAAGATGATGACTCCAAAAATGACGGCAACAATCGAATGATTGTAAGAAAGTAGGTTAACGATTGCTAGATAACGACAAGAATAAAATGATTGTAAGAAAGTATGGGAAAACCATTGAAAGAATCGAAGGATTATCAGAAAGAAAGTACAAGAAACTGAAAGGGTGCGATTGGCAGATGATGATCGACTTTTGACGGTTTGGGAGTAGTGAGGGTTTCTTTTCCAGAGGAATTTTAGGAGCCACGATTTTAAGATTAAATATGGGAGAAACGCTGAAAGGGGTATTTTGTTAAATTAAAATGTTTTAAATGGGGTATTTTATGAATCTTAATTTCTTGCTTTAAAACCACTTCTTAAATGGGGGATTTCTTTAAGAATCCCTTACTTTTACTTGCCTATGTGGTTGGGCCGGCCCTGTGTAAAGTATTTAGTTGTCTTATGCTATAGTATAATTTCAAAACAATACAAAATTTCAAATATGCTTGTACATTGAACGTTGAGTCCGTCTCATGCGGAGAATTCCCATTGTCATTGTCCTTTAATCAAGTCAACTCTCCTCTCCTCCATTCTGATTCTCCAATGGCAACTCGAAAATTTCTTCTCCTCACTTTGCTCACATCAATCCTTCTCGTCTTTACCATCTTCATCTTGTGCTTTACACCTCTTTCTTCGTCTCCCCTTGTCTCAAAAGCTCTATCTTTCTTGGACGAGCCGGCCTCTGGTCTCTTCAATCACATTGAACCACCACAACTAGAATCTCAACTTGAACAAGTAGAGAACAATAAACAACTTGATCCACAAGTAGGGGAAGATGTGGTAGTATTGGGAAACAACAACTTCAGTGATTTTATTGGTAAACATGAGTATGCGATGGTCAAATTCTACGCCCCTTGGTGCTATTGGAGCCAGAAATTGGCTCCTGAATACGCTGCAGCTTCTACCATGCTCAAGCCCCGAGCTGTTCTAGCTGAGGTTGATTGCACTCAACAAGCTGAATTGGGAAGGAAGTTCAAGATTCATGGTTATCCAACGGTTTATCTCTTTGTTGGTGGAGATCTAAAGGTCTTTTACTCGTTCTATGAAGAAAGGACAAGGTTGTTACCAATTATTCGAACCGGAATTTCTTGGTATAAGTATTGCTTGGTTGATTGTTGAAGTGTTATTTGGCTATGCAGGGATTCTATTGCCAATTGGGTACATCAGAAAATGAATCCTTCTGTTCAAATTCTGGCGTCTGTAGAAGAGGCAGAACGTGTCTTAGAATCGAATTCATTGAGAGTAGTGGGATTCTTACACTCTCTCCAGGTATTGTTTTCACCCTATTGAGTTTAGTGCAAACTGGTTTCTCAAAAAGAGCACACCACATTTCTAAATTGTATTCTTTTTCTCTTTTGCCTTTCATTTTCTGGGTTTTTATATATGTTAGTTGGAACTGGCGATGCAATAGAAATGTGGTAGAACCGTTTTAATCAATGGTTATACCAAATTAGTGATCTCTGAAAAAATTACTCCTAATGTAGGTTATGTATGAAAATTTAATAATATTGTTAACATTGTAATTATTATATATTGCTATTTTGCTGAATTTTTTCAAATTGAAGCAACACTAGCATTATTCCTTTGGTACCGCTATTTTCAAAAAGATTGAGCACTATGGATTACAGTTATAAAGTTTAAAGGTTCAATGAATATAAAAGAACAAGTAGAGGGGGTTCGAAAATTCCTTAGCATTTTGTTTCATCATATACAAGTCTATTTGTTGAAGGTCGCTTAAATGATAAATGCTCTTTGTAATGACAGGGTGAAGAGAGTGAAGAGCTAGCTGTTGTAGCAAAAAAACACATTGATGTTAATTTTTATCAAACTGCCAATGCTGATGTGGCCAAATTGTTCCATATTGAAGCCGAAACCAAATGTCCTGCCCTTGTAATTATTGAAAGAAATGTGTGGAGTCGAGCTGATACACATTTATATTACAGTTAGTTTCATCAACATCTTTGGTTTTGGATTAATTTAAATGTGTAGTGAACTTGTTTATATGGTTTCCTGCAGAAGGTGAATTCACAAGATCAGCAATAACTGAATTTGTATCAACATATAAGCTTCCTTCATCTGTCACCACTTTCACAGTAGAGGAAGCTCCGAGTATTTTTGAAAATCCTATGAAAAAGGCAAGATGTTTGATATATATATATATATATATATATATATGTCGACGTCATTACACTTTTTTTGTCTATGAATACATATCATGTTGTAATACTTGTATTATATTCCTCAGTTATGGCTTTTCGCCCCTAAGAACTCATGGAAGGTTATTTCCACATTCAGAGAAGTAGCCAAGATGTTCAAAGGAAAGGTGGTTACTTATCTCAACATATTCATACGAATAAAAACAGTCGGTTATGTTGTATGAACAAATTAAGTTGCTATGGTGTAGCTTCTTCTTGTACATGTGGAAACTGGTGATGACAATTCAGTTGCAGAAAACCTTGCTTATCAATTTGGGGTCACAGGAGGGGAACCAGCAGTGAGTTCTGATCTTCACCACAGATTTTATTACATTTTCATCCACTGAAACAACTAGATTTCAAGCTAAAACAATCTTTTTGCGGTGTGCAGGTTGTAGCTTATAAAACAACAATCAAAGGTGATGCTAAGAAGCTAGTACATCACGGGGAATTGACACTAGATGGCATTAAGGTACTCTTTTTTCTCAAGTTGTAATATCATTACATCAATTTAATGGGCATAGGGGTACGTGTGTTGATACTAAATGCGTGGTGTGTTTTGCCTCACAGTCGTTTGCAGAGGAATTTGTACAAGATAGGATCCAGAGTTTATCAGATTCGTCGATGAAAACAGTTGCAAGGCTTCCACTAAATCCTCATCTTAACAAGGATCCAAGTTCAGTTCCACACACGTATTAGCAGCATGGATCAACGAAAAACATGTGACCAACCCGTGGTATATTAATATTATGTGTCTATAATATCAATCAACCACTAAGCAAGACTTCTGATTTTACTGTTTGTGTTTGTTTTTGATAAAATTGTCACTACCTTTTGTTCCAGTATTTAATATTTTATCAAACACAGTACGCATATCTTCATTAATTTAATTCAAACATATTTCACGCTCTGGTTAGTGTCAAGTCTTTTCTTTTAAAAATACTTGGATTGTATATTCTTTTTGACAATATTAGCTAACTTCTTTGTTCTAGTTTACAAGATCAAGAAATTGAATGTAAGCTACACGTGAGTTCCTCTCAATGAGTATATTTTGCATTCAATACAATGTAGAGGACCGTTGTCCGGAAATTAGATAAGTTAGAGATGAAACAACGAGAAATCCTCCAAAAACTGCTCGACAACTATCCCACAAGCAAATAAGGCTAACGTAACAAGTGCAAGCCTTGATCTCCATAACCCATTTCGACTCTCGGTGTAGGTGTCAATAACTGTCCATGCCATTGCTGGTGGAATCACTCCATATAGCATCACCATGCAATATCCTCCCTATGCATTCCAACTTTTTAACTTTACAACGAATTGTTAAAGTTCCTCTATCAGGCTATAATTCTTTTCAACTTATTTTATATTCGATTCAGTTCAGTTTCATTCAATAATTATTCAATAAGTTTCAGTTCAGTTCAATCCAGTTCTGCTAGCCATTCAGTTGAAAACATGAGAGCCTAAGAAATGCTTACTGCAATATCCGTTGCAGCAAAGAAGGCGTCTGGAACTGTTGTTGAGACCAGCAATGTTGGAGCAATAACTATAGCCATTGCTGTGAAGCCTCTTTTATTCCTTTCCCACCAGTTACTTCTTAATCCGGGTTATGTATTTCCCTGAAATTTCATTAGGATCTCTAGACTTTAGTTTTGGAGAAGTAATATTAAATAATTCCTAAAAATGAGTTGCTGTAATGAGAACAACTTTTTGGGAAAACAATCCCAAACCAATCGTGACCTTCAATATTTGAAGGGGCCAGAGATTGTTGAGTTGCTCCTTGAAGAACTCGGAGAAGCCTAAGAGTGTCCCGATGAGTGAGGTCCCCACAGCGAGAAGAGAGAAGGCCTCTACCATGTACGAAACCCCGTTGCATCTCACACTACATAATTTGTTGGAGTTATTAGAGCCAATACAATATTAGCATATAGCTAGATTGATGAGGTGTGATTAGTTAGTTAGAAATTAGTTAAGTTTTGGAGGGAAAATTCCAGCCTTTATTTGGTTATAAATACTAATTACTTGTATCATTTTTACTTGAGTTAAATAAAATTACTCCCTGGTTCTTGTTGTGAATCAGTTTTCTACACAATTGCAGTATTTTATAATGTTGGACCGTAAAATTCAATCCCCAAAATGAGACAAGAAGATATAGATTACCTCATCAGCATTTGTACCGGATCAACAACTTGATCACCGTTGGCTGGAAGACCGAGAGCAATGGCATCCCAAACAAGCAATGCCACCAAAGGAATGACACTTCCAACAATCACTGAAGTCCTTAGTCTCCCCAAGTCATTGCCCAAATAAGCACACAAAACTGCCAAAAATAGCCATTGTCATGATGATAGTAGAAGCATATTTTTAGCTTAATGAAGGCAATATTATTACCTGGGGCCAAATCATGATACACCAATGAAAATATTATTACCGGAATTGTACCAGGGACTTTCCCCCAGTCTCCAACTCCTCCCATTATTCCTGACCACTCCCCATAGACAACTGCAATTGCTTCAATTGCTACTAGCAACCCTACACTTATTAACAAACTTGAAATGCCAAATACACAAGCGAAAGTTCAAGGGGTAGACGGAGCAAAAGTTATCAAGTTTAGAGTATTTGTGGAATTTGAAATAAATGAGTTTGTAGGGTACCTATCATAGCAGAAGTAAGCCATTGGTTGAGTCTATCAGTAGCTGAAGAGCCGCCAATGGAGATGAATATAGTGAAGAGAAGAGTGAACAAGCAGCCAGAGAGTGATGGAGGAAGATTGACTAAATGAAAAAGGACCTCTCCAGATTTCTAAGTGTAAGCAACCATGGAAGCATAGCCCAAGAAAACGTAAGTCAAAGTTGCTAAACTTCCACCAAAATCTCCAAGTGTCTCTTGTGCCATTGTTCTTATGGATATCACATCCAATTCACTGTATTCTTCTTCTCTTTTATTTCTCGTTCGCTTCCTCAAACTCACGTTGATTTCGATAAGTAGTAGTGCTTCTACTAGCAGAAATCCCCAGCACACTATCATTGTTATTGAACTTGGAATAATTCCCTGCAATTTACATGTATAGTAAGAGCTAAGTTAAAAGAACCCGATCCTCTATAAAATTTTCAAACTAGCTGAAATTATACTTGAATGATAAAATAGGAAAAAACTTGATATAGAAACTGAAGGCATAAAGGGAGAGAAAAAGAGAGTTACAGCAGGAGAAGCTTTAATGGGCAAAGCAAGAATGCCAGAACCAATACTAGTACCAATTATAAGAGCAACTGCACCTCTTATACTTCCTTTCTTTTTCACACTCTCCTCTTTCTTTATTGCCTTTGTTGTTAAATTATGTCTTCCATACACCCAATTGCTCTGCCATTTGCTGTCACCGACATAATCAAATTTAATTTATTGTATCATTAAGATCAAAATTATGAGTTATATTATAATTACCATGTTTTCAAGTGTCTGAAGCAGATTTTTGTGCTCTTGATTTGGTAGGTATATCTTGTCCATGGGAGATTCAATTTTGCACTTGGAATCACTTTTGCTGTTTTTGGGTAGCTGGAAAAGATGGACTTTGCGTCCATCAAAGCTCAAACAAAGAGAAAGTGTTAGCTAAGAAATGAATGGACAATAAATGCAAGTTCCCCATAAACCTTGGAGCTTGCCCACTTGGCACTATGGTATTGGTCCCCCATTCCTCATGTTGTTTCCTATTACACGTATGTATAGCTTAAAAGATGAACTAACCAAAAAATATCGAACTAACCAAAAAAAAAAGATGAAAAAAAAATGTATTTCCAAGTGCATGAAACCAAAAGAATCGAACCGAACCGAACCTCAAAACCAAACTAAGCCGCACCAGAGCAATTTGGTTTGGTTCTCGGTTCCTTTATTTTATGTTCTATAATTTTGTTCGATTCTTGGTTTTAAGCTTTAAGAACTGAATAGATCGAGAATCAAATCGAAATGTTTATTTTATATTGGCCTAATGCCTTTTGAGAGCCTCAACTTTTCCATTTTTAGCAAACTTCTCCCTCAACTCTTCAAGTCACCCCGTAAGAGCCTAAACTTTTCAAAAGTGATTCAATTAAGGCCTCCTTTGTACGTGGCGTCTGACGTGACACAAGTTGACTTTTTTATGGGCGTTTTGCCTTTTTCCGGGGAAAACCATGTGTTTTCCGAGAAAATTTTTGAATTTTCCGAGAAAATTCAAAAGTTTTCCCTGGAAAAATTGAAACACCCTACTTCCGCCGTCCTTAATTCTCCTCCGGTCACCGACACCGAAAATGATTTTCCGGCAATTATTCCTTGATCTCATCAACAATTTTATCAAATTAACAATACAACAATTGAATCTAAAATTGAGCCAACCCAAAACTGAACCCAAAATTCAACAATTGAATCCAATTCAATCCTTGAAATTGGAAACTAGGTGGAAATCAAGCACATACTCGCCGGAAAATCCATACACAGAATTAGAAAAGAAAAAAACCAATTCAATCCTTAAAATTGGAAACTAGATTCAGGAAATTAAAAGAAAGCCAGTTCAAGAAACTCAATTAACACTTAAAATTTGGGAAATTGAGATTCAAATTGAGAGAAAGCTTACAACAACCATTCTCAGATTGCAACAGCCCATACTCAAAGACAAAACCCATTCTCAGATTGCAATAGCTCATTCTCAGCTTACAACAACACATTCTCAGTTTTCTGGTCTCTGAATCATGGGACGCAATTCAAAGACAAAACCCGATCTCGTAAAGGGTTCTCGATTTTGTTGGCGGCGAAGACTTGGCCGGAGTTGGTAGAGAGAGGTGAGCTAAAAGAGATAACACGACAGCTTCCATTGCTGGAAAATCAAGCACAGCCTCGCTGGAAAATCCAGAAGTAGAATTCAAGAAATTGAAAGAAATTCAATCAAAAACTTGAAATAATTTGGAAATTAAAATTCAAGAAACCGAGAAAGTTGAGAGAAAAGGGCAAAATTAGGGAAGGGGAAAGGAACGAGTGCGGGTTTAGACTGGAAGGGAAGGGGAGGGGACGGTGAGATTGGGTTGGGGGTTGAGGATTTGATTGAGAAAATGTTGTTTTGAATTTATTTTTTTACGTTTTTAAAAAACATGCCACATGTCACATGTCACATGTTCACTGGTTAAAAGTCAAATACTGAGGTGGCAGGTGAGTGCATTTCACGCACTTCACCGGTGAAATAGTGCAATGCCCCTTAATTGAACTACTCTTAAAAAACTTAGACTCTCATGACATGAAAAGTTAAGGGATGAGTTTGTCAAAAAAGAAAAAATTGAGACTTTTAAAAGAACATTTGATGTTTTATATTTCTATTTATATTTTTTTTGTTATGGAGGTATAAACAACTAAAATAAATTGAATGGTGAATGTATAAATATTATAAACTTGGTTTTATAATACTTCATTCTTAAGATCTATTTGGTATTATTATTAGAGTTGTTGTCCTTAAAAATTGGTTTTACAAACTTTTCATATAACATCATTTTTTGGCTTTTAATAGTGCATTTTAATCATTTATATGGAAAAAAAATTGAGAACTACCATAACAGTTTTCCCAAAACCATAATCAACTGCTTTTAAGGAAATCTTCAAAATGGAGCTTTTAGGAAAAACAATCTCAAACAAACCCTTAGTTGATTTATGATATTTGATTTTAAATTTGACAATCTTATAGTAAAAATTATTTTATTTAATTATTTATAAACTATTTTGTTGCTTTTTCTTATTAATTTTATTATTTTTATTTTTTATTATTATAATTGAGTTAATAAAATTAAAGTAAAGAAAAAATGACAATAAAATAAATATTTTAATGAAAAATATAATTAAGAAAACTAATTAAAATAATTAAGTAAAACATTTTGATTTTTTCATTGGACCGGAACCGAACTTAAATAAATTAGGATCGATATTTGATTCCAATATTTTTGTTATTTGGTTTTCGGTTCAGTTGAGTTTTTGGATCGAACCTGAATTTGCTCTCCCTACTTCATTTATAAAAAAACGTATTTCCTTCATTATATTGGTTTATAATTCAGGGTAGAGGAAAAATCAAAACATCTACGGGTTGATATAGTGAAAAATAAAACAAAATAAATGATCGCACAGAAAAATGTCTAATAAAATAAAAATAAACTTCAAAACTTGGAGGTACAAAAAATTTTATATTTATATTTATAATTTTATAGTGTTAAGGGCACGTTTGGTTCAAGGAATACCTATTCTGTGGAATAGAAAAAAAAAATCAATGCAAAATGGATGAGATTGATGAGGTATCATAACTATTCCTTAACCCTTATATTCATCATGGAATATCAATTCCTCTATTTTAAAGAGGAATAACTATTCCATGAATTTTATAACACTCATGAAATAACTATTCTATCCGACCATGAGCACTCACCTATATTCGTAACTTTTTCATTCATTTTTTCTCTATTTCAATAGTTAACATGAAGATTAAAATCACTATCAACCATTAAATTTACCTTTCATATTTTTCAAAATACGTGAAACTCAAATAGTTATTTGACTTATTTCTTCATTTTTACTAATTCGTTTTTTAATATTATCCTATAAGATACTAAATCAGATCAGTTTATTCAACCTTCACCTCTTAAAAAAAACTAAGCTTATTAAATAGAAGAGTTATTCTGTTATAAAATAGGTTGAATGTATTATTGTAACCTCTAACTTGTACCAAAAAACTTTCTATATATCTCTCTGAATTTTTAAATGACTAATAAGTCTTTTAACTTTCAAAACATAATCTAATAGGTTCCTCAATTTT
>CAOJBJ010320549.1:0-10330 GCA_948291685.1 Euphorbia celastroides | reverse complement strand
CCAAATCCGGAAGGGGAGCGAAGTCCGGAGGAAGAGCCAAACCCGGAAGGGAAGCAAAGCCAAGGCGCATTCTGGAAGGAAGGACTAAGTCCGGGAGGAGAGCAAAGTCGAAGAACACTCCAGAAGAACGAGCCAGGAAGGCGAGGTCTAGATAGAAGGTGGAATCCGGAAGAAAGGAGAAATCCGGAAGGAGAGCTAAACTCGGAAGAAAGATGAAATCCAGAGGGAGAGCCAGATCTGAAAGGAATGTGAGGCTCAAAATGAGAACGAGGTCTGGAAGAAGACCGAGGCTCGAAAGGAGGACGGAGTCCGGAAGGAGGGTGAGGTCCGGAGGAAGGGCGAAGCCTAGGAATAATGAAGGGATCTTGTTTCTTTATGAAGTAGGCCATCCGAGACCTCCTCGATTGGTACGAGCCAGGCTTCCTTGGACAAATATGATGAGGCCGTCTCGGATGTCATTGTTAAGGCAGTCTGGAACAATACCAGCTCAGGTGGACACTCGTTGGCCGGCTGGAATGAGATCTCTCCAGGCAAACACCCCGAAGCCGACCCAGCTATGATCACTAGGTCGGGAGACCAAAGCAACTTGCCCGACAAGAGGTTAGCTCGGAAGGTTGAAGATATCCATGCTAATGGTGAAATTCAAGCGGAGAGGAGAAACGCCAAAGTGGAAGGCGAGGCGGATACACAAAGGCGAGTTGTTAAGCTTGAAGAAGAGGACCTCGTCCTCCTAGACTTAAGCAAGGAGATGTTTGTTCGAGTGATGGAGACATCGCTCGAGGTCACGCTCTCAACCGGGGAGTGGCGAGCTCAACTCGCCACGACATCACCTGAGACGGGACATCACTCCGGATCAGCTCGCCATAACCTTAGCTCGGCTCGCAACCTCATTGGCCTCCCACCATCTGGATCATTGACGAGCTGGGCGAACGGATCATTGGCGGGAAAGCTTGACAGAGTTGGTTGGAACTGATAAGACGGCGCAAGTGGGAGTCTTGTCAGCCGCACCTCCGCCCATACCTTCAGCCACCTACTTGTCCACCTACTTGCCAACTTGCATTATTTTATTAATTTAGTATTATATTATTTTAGTATTAAATTAATATTTTAGTATTTTATTATTTTGTAAGGAGGCTATAAAAGCCTCACTTTTGTCATTTGTAAGATCATCTTTTCATCACTAATCAAATTTGAGATTTAGAGAAGTTTCTCTCTTTTATTTGGGTTCTTTGAACCTTCAAGTTCAGCTTGAAAATCCTAGGGAAACTCGGTTTTTCGGCGAGTTCGGCTCTCGAAACCACCCAGGGAACACTAGTTTCCGGCAAGTCTTAGCTTGCGAATCCCTCTTTGTTGGTTTAAGGTCAAAACCTCCAAAACCTTCATCGTCTGATCCATATCAGTTGGTATCAGAGCCTTATTGTTTCTCTTTGAGCAATTGGTCTATCTGAAATGGAAGAGCTAAGAAGAACGTTTAGATCCGAGCTTCAATTACTCAAAGAAAGCCTCGTTGATGCTCTCACACTGACACCACCAGTTCGGATTGAGAAGTCTCTAGGTCCTTTATTGTCATCTGATGATCTTAACGAAAATGGTAAAGCAAGGTACCCACCTCATGATGGGAGATGTGAGGGAGACCCACACGATAGGAAGAAAGGGAGAAGAGAAGTGAGGAGTGTTGACCCGGAACTACCATCCTTTTGGGGAGACTTTGAAAGTTTTCTTGATTGGATGGAAGAAGTTGAAATGTTCTTTGCTTTCCATGAAGTTCCGGACCAAAAGAAGGTGAAGCTAATTTCCCAACAATTAAAAGGTGAAGCCTTTTCTTGGTGGGAAAGGTGCAAGGAAGCAAGGAGGAGAGGAGAAAGAGAACAAATAAGATCCTGGTCGCGGATGAAGACATTTCAACTGCCAGGCCACGAGCAAGACATCCATGCTCTATCAAGGCTCTTGAATGAAAGGAAGCGTTATCAAAGGCCGGATGGTGAGTCAACCAATTTTTACAAAAGAGGTTCTTTCCATTTGGAAAGGGAGATATGTGAGGAAAAATTCTAGGTACCCAACAACATATCTCCTTGACAACGTGTTGCCCTGAAAGAATATTGCCCCAGTGGAAGCTAATCCTGAAGGAATTCCGCTCTAAGAGAAGACCTCTCCAACAAGAGTCTGACTCATGCGAGTGATTTGGTCAACTCTTTTGAAGAGAGGAGGGAGGATAAGGACATCATAAGCACATCCTGACCAAAACGCCTCCTTGGTGAGAGTTTGTCTCCAGCCTCAATGAATGATGTCCCGAGAAAGTACTATCTCGAGGTAATACCTTCTCGGAGATATGTTGTTCCAAAGGGATGTAACCTCGATGAAAGACCATCTTGTGTGAATGAGGAGCACAACTCTTTTGAAGAGCAAGAGAATGATGAGGACATCTCTAACTCGACCGGAAGGAGCATAGACCAGAGCAAAGCCAATGTCCTCTTAACTGGTCTTGATGACTTGTTAGAGTCCAACTCTTCAAAAGAATGAGTGATTGATGAGGACATCTCCAACCCAACCGGAAGTAGCGCGGACAATAGACAAGTCAATATCTCCCTAGCTTATCTTGATGACTCGTTGGAGTCCAACCCTTGGAAAGAAAGGGAGAATGATGAGGACATCTTCAGGTTGTCCGAAGGATACGCCATTATGAAGGACGATCAAAGGTCTAGAAATGTAGCAAAGCGGACAACACTCCATATGGAAGAGCTAGGTTCAGAAGGAGAAACACTCCAGAGGAGAGAGCCAAATCCAGAAGGGGAGCGAAGTCTGGAGGAAGAGCCAAACCCGGAAGGGAAGCAAAGCCAAGACGCATTCCGAAAGGAAGGACTAAGTCCGGGAGGAGAGCAAAGTCGAAGAACACTCCGGAAGAGCGAGCCAGGAAGGCGAGGTCCGGAGAGAAGGTGGAATCCGGAAGAAAGGAGAAATCCGGAAGGAGAGCTAAATCCGAAAGAAAGACGAAATCCAGAGGGAGATCCAGATCTGGAAGGAATGTGAGGCCCGGAATGAGAACGAGGTCTGGAAGAAGACCGAGGTCCGAAAGGAGGACGGAGTCCGGAAGGAGGGCGAGGTCCCGAGGAAGGGCGAAGCTTAGGAATAATGAAGGGATCTTGTTTCCTTTTGAAGTAGGCCATCCGAAACCTCCTCGATTGGTGCGAGCCAGGCCTCCTTAGGCAAATGTGATGAGGCCGCCTCAGATGTCATTGTTAAGGCCGCCTAGAACAATACCAGCTCAGATGGACACTAGTTGGCCGGCTAGAATGAGAGCTCTCCAAGCAAACACCCCGAAACCGACCCAGCTTATGATCACTAGGTCGGGAGACCAAAGAACTTGCCCGATGAGTGGTTAGCTCGGAAGGTTGAAGATATCCATGCTGATGGTCAAATCCGAGTGGATAGGAGTAATGCCAAAGTGGAAGGTGAGGCAGATACACAAAGGCGAGCTGTTAAGCCTGAAGAAGAGGACCTCATCCTCATAGACCTAAGCAAGGAGATGTTTGCTCGAGTGATGGAGACATCGCCCGAGGTCACGCTCTCAGCCCGGGAGTGGCGAGCTCAACTCGGCACGACATCACCTGAGGCGGGACATCACTTCAGATCAGCTCGCCATAACCTCAGCTCGGCCCACAACCTCATTGGCCTCCCACCATCTGGATCATTAACAAGCTGGGCGAACGGATCATTGGCGGGAAAGCCTGACAAAGTTGGTTGGAACTGATAAGACGGCGCAAGTGGGAGTCTTGTCAGCCGCACCTCCGCTCATACCTTCAGCTACCTACTTGTCCACCTACTTTCCAACTTGCATTATTTTATTAATTTAGTATTTTATTATTTTAGTATTAAATTAATATTTAAGTATTTTATTATTATGTAAGGAGGCTATAAAAGCCTCACTTTTGTTATTTGTAAGATCATCTTTTCATCATTAATCAAATTTGAGATTTAGAGAGGTTTCTCTCTTTTATTTGGGTTCTTTGAACCTTCAAGTTCAGCTTGAAAATTATAGGGAAACTCGGTTTTCTGGCGAGTTCGACTCGCTTCCTTCTATTTCGAAAAAGTGCATGTTTTTATATTTTTTTTATCATTATATTCTATTTTGTTAAAACATATGACAAAAAATTATTTTTAATGTGAAATTTTTATTAGTTCGATGGAATTTGCAAATTATGTATAACAGTTAATAATGTACGGATACTCACCCACACAAATAATAGCACTATATTTCTGTCAAAACATTTCTAGCTATTTGATTTTGAGATACATAAATAGTCTTAAATTATCACAATTATTTTGATTTTTCTCAAATTATTTACAACCTTATCGGAAATCTTATCTCTTTTGTCTTTTACAAACCACAGACAACCTTTCATTAACGTCATTATGTTCAACTCTGACGCCTCCGACTAGTTGGACGGTTGGCTACTCAATTAATTTGATGGACTAATAAATGATGGGAATTGGGAGTTTATTGGTTGAATGAAATTAATTTTGTATTAATTGTCTCATTGGGTAGTTGTACGAATTTGGCTATAAAAGCCTTCTCCCAGCAATCCAAAATTATCACAACAAAAATTAAGAGTTATTTCCTTTGTAAAGTACAATATTCCTACAAAGAGTTGGGATGGGGAGTGAGTTGAGAGTTTCCGTAATTACTACACTTTTGGGTGTAAGAGTTACATTGAGTGTTCCAACTTTTTTCTAAAGTTGTTGTGTTCCTCAAGGTCGGATTTTCTTGAGAGTGTCCTAAATATTATATCCCCATTATTTATTAGTGAAGTTATTTTTTGGCGTCTCGTGGTTTTTCCCTTTCGAGGGTTTTCCACGTAAATCTCGGTGTTCTTTATTGCTTTTTACTATTGTTGTTGCAACATCTATTTTAGTTAATACATATCACCTTACCGACTTTATTGTTCGGGACCTAACAATTGGTATCAGAGCTAAGGTTCCATAAAGGTGATTGTGTTGATTAAAATGGAAGGTTCCTCAACCTCGATGATCAAATTAAACTGCTCCAACTAGTCGATTTGGAAGCCTATGATGGAGGACATTTTGTATTGCAAAGATATGCATGAAGCAATCGAAGGAGACACCGAAAGGCCCAAAGAAATGACCGATGAGAATTGGAACAAGTTGAATAGAAAGGCCATCAGTACTATCCTCAATGGCTTGATTTCAATGTGTTTCATCATGTGTCGGAGGAGACGTCTGCCCAAAAAGTTATGGAAGAAGCTACAAGATCTTTATGATCGAAAAACGGTCGGAAACAAGTTGTTCCTGATTAAGAAACTTGTCAACTTAAAATACAACAAAGGAACCCATGTTGCCGAATTCATCAATGAATTTTGAAGCATCATTAGTCAACTATCGTCCATGAAGACCACACTAGAAGATGAGGTTCAATCCTTGTTATTTCTCAACTCCTTACCGGAAAGTTGGGATACTCTGGTGGTGTCAGTAACCAATTCTGCTCCAGATGGAAAAGTGACACTAGACCACATTGTTGGCACTTTGCTCAATGAGGAGACAAGGAGACAATCCTATACTAGTGAGAGCAGTCAAGCTCTTGTCACGGAGCACAGAGGTCGGAGCAAACATAAAGTTCCCGATTATTCTGATAGATCAAGAGAATAGAAGTCCAGAGGCAGATCTAAATCCACGAGTGAAGTCAAATGCTACCACTGTGGACTTAAAGGCCACTAGCGGAGGAACTGCCGGAAGCTGAAGAAAGAACAAAATAATGGCTACTATAATGAAGAAGATAAGAATACCATGACAGCAACTGAGGAAATTGTTGTTCTTTCTTTCAATGATGAGGAGGAATGTTACAAGTCTAGTCAAGATGAGACTGAATGGATGATCGACACTGCAGCATCCTACCACGCAACTCCTATTAAGGAGTTCTTCATCACATACAAACCGGGAGACTTTGGGATGGTGATGATGGGCAATAGTGGCCAATCCAAAATTATTGGCATTGGTGACAGTTGTATCAAGACAAATACCGGCTGCACACTTGTCCTCAAAGACGTCAGACACGTTCCTGATTTAAGGCTCAACCTAATATAATGCGATGTTCTAGATTATGGAGGTTTCGACAATTTCTTCGGGAGTAGGAGATGGAAGCTTACCCTGAATTCCCTGGTGATTACAAAAGGAACAATGTGTTGCATATTGCATAAAACAAATGCATTCGTTTGCAAGGATGGATCGCATGCAGTTGAAGAAGAATCATCACCAGACTTGTGGCGCCGGAGGTTGGATCACATCAGTGAGAAAGGGTTGTAGATTCTAGCAAAGAAGGAGCTCGTACCTTTTGCTAATGGTACACCACTATCTCCATGTGATTATTGTCTATTCGGCAAGCAACACTGAGTGTCATTCAATAAATCATCAAGTAGAAAATCAAGCATTCTTGACTTGGTGCACTCAGACGTTTGTGGCCCGTTTGAAACGGAGAGCTTGAGAGGTAACAAATATCTTATTACTTTCATTGACAATGCATCACGCAAGCTGTGGATGTATTTCCTAAGAATGAAAGACCAGGTGTTCCAGTCATTCCCGAAGATGGTGGAGAGGGAGACCAATAAGAAACTGAAATGTCTCTGAACTGACAATGATGGGGAATACACATCACACGATTTTGAGAACTACTGTTCCAAATATGGAATCCGACATGAGAAGACTGTACCTCGTACACCACAACACAATGGTGTAGCGGAGAGGATGAACCGCACTATTGTGGAGAAGGTCAGATGCATACTCAAAATGGCAAAGCTACCGAAAGCATTTTGGGGAGAAGCAACACGCATAGCCTGCTACATTATCATTAGGTATCCATGTGTTGCTCTAGATTTTGATATTCCAAAAAGAGTATGGAGCGGAAAAGATGTCCATTACTCTCATCTAAAGGTGTTCAGTTGTAAGGCATTTGCACATGTGCGAAAGGAGCAGAGGTCGAAACTTGATGACAAAACCAATCCCTATATCTTCCTTGGATACGGAGAAGAAGAGTTTGGGTACAAGCTCTGGGACCCAGAAAAGAAGAAGGTCATTCGAAGCAGAGATGTAGTCTTTCGAGAAAATGAGACTATAGAAAGCATTAAGAATGAGAAGCCTAGGTCAGTGAATGACATCATTCCCAGCCACATTCCTTCACTTCCAAACAATGTCGATAGTGAAGATGAGATGCCAGAAACAATGAAGAATCATGAGCGAGAAGATGTTGATGAGCAGGGGGAGCAACCCACCCAACAAGTAGAAGCTGAACAATAGCTTCGCAGATCTAACAGAGATCGTCAACCAACATCAAGATATCCTGCTTCTGAGTATATTCTCCTCACCGATGAGGGGGAGTCGGAGAATTTTCAAGAAGTTCTAACTCATGCTGACAAAGAATCTTGGATGGAGGCGATGCAAGATGAGATGAATTCCTTGCAGAAAAAAAACACATATGAGTTAGTTGAACTTCCCAAAGGGAGAAAAGCCTTGAAGAACACATGGGTCTACAATCTCAAAAGAGATGGTGAAGTACAAAGCTCGTCTAATTGTCAAAGGTTTTGAATAAAAGAAGGGGATTGATTTTGATGAGATTTTTTCTCCAGTGGTGTAGGTGACTTCCATTCAAGCAGTCCTAAGCTTAGCCGCAAGATTAGATCTTGAGCTTGAGCAATTGAACGTGAAAACAGCCTTCCTTCATGGTGATCTTGATGAAGAAATCTATATGGAGCAACTAGAAGGTTTCAAAGTCAAAGGAAAGGAGCACATGGTCTGTAAGTTGAAGAAGAGTTTGTACGGGTTGAAGCAAGCACCCAGGCAGCGATACAAGAAGTTTGACTCTTTCATGAGTAACCACGGTTACAAGAAGACCCAAGCAGACCCTTGTGTTTATTTCAAAAGATTCTCTGGTGACAACTTCATCATATTGCTGTTATATGTCGATGACATGTTGATTGTGGGACAAGATGCTTCCTCAACTAGAAAATTGAAGGAGTAATTAGTCAAATCCTTTGATATGAAGGATTTGGGACCGATACAACGGATTTTGGGCATGAAGATTGTTCGTGACAGAATAAATAAAAGGTTGTGGCTATCACAAGAAAAATATGTTGATCGTGTGCTAGAACGATTCAACATGATGAATATAAAAGCAACTATTGTTCCTTTTACCAATCACATGAAGCTGAGTAAGGAGTCTTGTCCTACTACCATTCAAGAGAAGGAAGACATGAGGAAGATTCTATATTCCTCTATAGTGGGGAGTCTGATGTATGCAATGGTTTGCATAAGACCAGACATTGCACACACTGTTGGAGTTGTAAGTAGAATTCTGGACAATCCGGGGAGACAACACTAGGAAGCTGTGAAGTGTATTCTCAAATACTTGAGGGGAAGCTCGAAAAAGTGTTTGTGTTATGGTGGATCCAAAACAATCTTAGAAGGCTTTGTTGATGCTGACATGGCAGGAGATCTCGGTCATAGAAAGTCAACTTCAGGATATGTATTTAACTTCGATGGGGGAGCAATTTCTTGGCAATCTAAACTACAGAAATGCATTGCACTTTATACGACCGAGGCAGAGTACATCTCAGCTGCTGAAGTAGGAAAAGAGATGATTTGGCTACAAAGATTCTTTGAAGAGTTGGGACACAAGCAAACGGAAAGCATAGTGTATTGTGATAGTCAAAGTGCTATAGACTTGAGCAAAAATACTATGTATCACTCTCGAACAAAGCATATTGACATCTGGTATCACTGGATACGAGAACAGGTGAACAAAGGAGTTTTCCATTTAGAGAAGATCCCGACAGAGGCGAATCCTGCAGATATGTTGATGAAGGTGATTCCCCGAGAGAAGTTTGAGCTCTGCACAGAGCTGATAGGCATGAGCTCCAATTAGGAGCATATACCTGGTACCCATGTATCTGGAGGAGGAGATTGATAGATCCAGATTATGGTTACCCAATTAATCAGATGGACTAATAAATGATGGGAGTTGGGAGTTTATTGGTTGAATGCAATTAATTTTGCATTAATTGCCTCATTGGATAGTTGTACGAATTTGGCTATAAAAGCCTTCTCCCAGCAATCCAAAATTATCACAACAAAAATTAAGAGAGTTATTTCCTTTGTATAGTACAATATTCTTACAAAGAGTTGGGTTGGGGAGTGAGTTGAGAGTTTCGGGAATTACTGCACTTTTGGGTGTAAGAGTTATATTGAGTGTTCCAACTTTCTCCTAAAGTTGTTGGGTTCCTCAAGGTCAGGTTTTCTTGAGAGTGTTCTAAATATTGTATCCCTATTATTTATTAGTAGAGTTATTTTCTGGCTGTGAGCATGCGAAAGTGCTCACTGGTTTTAGACCAAGTTAGACCTCTTTTGAAGCCTTAATGTTTTGGAGTCGCCACTTAATTCAATTTTTATAGGTCAATTAAGAAAACGCTAAAATGTAACCAGAGAAAGGGTTCGGGGAATATGTCATGATTCTTGTTTGGACTAAACTAAATGTAGGGTGAAAGGTGTTTCTTAGTGATTTGACTTGAGACCCGTAATTAATTACAGATCGGCCTACATATCCCATTTTGAATAGGGAAATCAAAGTCAATGTAGTTCGGTAAATGCCTATTGAAAGGCAAATTATGCTTTATGCATGATTGTGTGCTTTTAGCCAAGTTGGGTTTATTTTACCAATTGATTTATAGACTTTAAGTCTAAATGCTTCTTTTGAAGGCTTTAATGCAATGTGATTTGGGTTTATTTTTACCAAATTAGTTTATAGACTTTAAGTCTGAATGCTTCTTTTGAAGGCTTTTATTGTGATGTGATTTTGTACCTAAATTCATTTTAGGGTTTAATTTGAGTGAAAGTGACTTTATGTCAAAATTGATTGATTAATTGTGGAATTGTGCCTAAGTTCATTTTAGGGCTTAATTAAAGTGGAATGATTTTAAGTCAAAATTAATTCATTGTAGGTTTACCTAAATTGATTTTAGGGTTTAATTCCAAGTTAAATGTGGCTTATGCCGATTGATTGATCATTGATTACCCAAGTTCAATTTAAGGTTCCCTTAATTGACCGTTTTAGGTGATTTTAATGAAGAATGGCCATTTTAGACCGGAGATGAAAGATATGCAAAGAAAAGGGAAAGAAATTATACCTTGCTGGCTCTTGATCCACTTCTCAAATCCAGGTTATGTCAATTAAGTTTTAGTTTAAGTTTAAACTTAATCGGGCAGCAATTCGTTATTCAATTCAAAAATAAAGACTCTTAAATTAAATGACAGACAGAAAGCTTCGAAAAGA
>CAOJBJ010320098.1:0-15138 GCA_948291685.1 Euphorbia celastroides | reverse complement strand
AATTTAGTGCAATATATTGTATATATGCAAATTTATTCATATATATAGAATATGAAGAGAGTTTATGTTAATAAAAAAATCCTAAATATTAACTATAACTACATATTTTAAGAAGAATTAATTATTGGTTTTGTATTATTGATGTAGAAATATATATAAATTATAGATTTGTTATACTAATTATTATTTTACATTTTTTTATGAGCCTTTAATACTTTTTTTTACTTATTATCTAATGCATTTAATGAAAAATATATTTAATATAATTGACCCAAATCAAGATCAGAGAAAAATATTTATTTAACAAGAATATTACTTCATCAAGATTTTACTGTACAAGCTAAAAATTATAAACCAGAAATTTAATTTTAAAATAGTTCATAGAAATTTCTTAACAAGAAAATTAAACATGCTTACTAAAATACCCTTCTCTATATGCCAATATTTTTGCAATTCGTCAACAAGTTTACTTTCTTATATATGCATTGGGCCAATTACATTATACAGAAATAAAAAATAAAAGATATAGGGTTTTGTTATTTGTCACCCAGTTTTACTTCGTGCCGCCCAATTTTGGACTAAATTACCGTTACAAAGAGAAGTTGACGGATTTTTGGAGCCGGCGGCCGGAAATACCACCGGCGCTACTAAAGCGGTGGCCGGAAAAACCACCGGTCGACGAAGGGGAGTGGCCAGGGTTACCGCTGCCCTTTGTTGAGCTGCGGAAACCCTAGCCGCTGAAGGTTCCGAAAAATAAGGCAAAGTTATTTTAAACTTGATTAAACAATTTTAGGTGATATTTTTGAAAAATGGAGTCGCCACCCGAGGAGCCCGGGAAAAATACCAATTTTATTTAACCTTCAAAATAAAATTGGATAGAGATTCTGAGTTCGTCGGCGAGTTTTTACTTTTTGATTGGTTTTCGGTCAATAAAAATGAGATCTTTAGTGAGCACGGTTTGTTACCCTAATTCATTTTATTTTTTCAAGTCCGGGTTATACAATTTAGTCCGATTTCGATTAAAATCAAACAATCATGCAAGATAAAGCAAATAAATGAAATAAATCAAGTACGACTTCCTAACTACGGGGGTAGGGGAAAATAAATATAACCCGGGGTTAAGTATCAAAAATCCTATACAACCGATCTATTTGCGGAAAATAAATCCTAACATTCATCTATCCTAATCATTCATCTAATAAACCTGCCAAAAACAAGAGATAGTTTGATATAATAATATAAACATCATACTAAACATAATTAGGTATAGAAGTATAGTTATGTGCAATTTATTTCAAAGCAAAACACTAATTCATATAAAAAAGGTATAACTTCTAACAAAAGCAAAAATCTCAAATTTCTCGATAAAACTTCAAAAAGCCATAACTTTTGACTCGGTTATCCGTTTTAAGCGAATTTTATCTCGTTAGAAAGCTAATAACATGTACAATGCAATAAAATTAACCAAAATTTCAGAAAAGTGGAAAGAAGCCCGTAAAACGCGCAAACAGCAGGTACAGAAAACATAAGTTACGATTTTTCGGCGAAACTTTAAAAATTCATAACTTTTGATGTATTTATCCGTTTAAGGCAAATCATACCATTACAGAAATTTGAAGATATCTAAAATCTAATAATGTTGTTAAAAAACATATTAAACAAACAGAAATGGTCGAAAACGAGACGAACAGCCCGCACAGGCAGAAAACCGAGACACGAACACATCAGTGGACTTCGTAAGCTTATAACTTTTAATCCGAAATTCCAAATTCGATGATTCTTGGTGTTTTGGAAACCTTAAGATGTCTATTTTACAACGGTATATTACATGAATGGTAAAAAGTTCATTTGGAGGTCGAACAACAACAAAACAAAAATCGTGCGCAAGGAAAAGTCAAACAGGATCATGGCCGAACCTAAGGTTCCCGGCCGAACCCTACGTGGTTCGGGGGGGTAGGGGGGGGGGGGGGGGGGTTCTGCCGAACCCAAAATCAAATTTGGTTCAAATTTCACCCCAAGTTCGGATTTCTTAATCAATTTTCAACAAAAACAAGTAAAGAAAAGTTGTGAGAGAGTCCTTTGAAACTCAGAAATTACCCTTGTAGCGTGAATTCACGTTCGGGTTGCTCTAGAATGCTTGACGTCGGAAAAAGCGAGGAAATGGGGCTCTAATCCTTGCTTGAAGTCCTTAGAATCCTCAAAGTTTAGTCCCAAATACTTAGAACCATTGTTTTTAGTGTATTTTTGTCTCAATTTTCGAACCTCAAACTCTGGAAATGAGTGGGGTATTATAGATTTTGAAGTATTAATTTTTACTCGAAAATACGAAATTCCACGTATTTCGGATTTGGGACCACTGATAAATTTCCGCCGAACCAATGGGTTTCGGTGAAAGCGCCATTGGGTTCGGCGAAACCATTAGATTCAGTGAAAAAAGCCACTTTTCAGAGCACCTCGAGGTACCCTGACCGAGCCAATGGGTTCGGCCAAGTGGAGGCGCTTCGGCAGAACCAATGGGTTCGGCGGAAAAGGCACCTCCCCAGAGCATCTGGAGGTGCCCTGACCGGACCAATAGGTTCGTCCAGAACGTGGCATTATGGCCGAACCTATGGGTTCGGCTAGAGCACCACAGGGTGCTATGGGGAAGGCCATCCGCGGGAACTAGGATTTTCGAATGTTTTCGGGCCTTGGGGCTGAAATTGGGCTTCTAGGTGGGTCCTAGGCTAGATAAAAACCTATTTTGTGTATGGAAAATGGGCTTTGGTCAAATGCTAAGGCTAAGAATGATGATTTCTCGGGCTTTTTTAATTGATTTTAGCATAAGCTTTCTAAAGGTACAAGATTTTCCTAATGGTATAAGATCTAATTCTAAGGCATAGGAGTTCCCAACTTTCAAGCAAATCCTCTGCAATCTGAATAGGATCATGCAACAATGAAACACGCAAAAATATACTTTCATCATCGCTTCGTGAGGGGATGTGAAAATCCCACACTCACATGTAAACGGCGGCCGAAGCGGCCGCCGGTGCACTAGTGCCAGTGGCTTCTTCGGCCGCCGTTCTGGCAAAATCGGCGGCATTTCCGACCGCCGATATTTTTTTAAAATTAATTAATTTATTTAATTACTAATAATTAACAATTAACAAATTAATTTAAAGGGTTTGAAATGTAAAGAACATTTAATTGAATAGGAAATATTATACATTAACAGTACTTACGTTGTTACAAATTGAAATGGAAAAAATTATGGATGACGTTGACGTGCTTGAAGACGAGCCGCCAGTAAACCTTCCCATGCCTGCAATCTTCTCGTATAACGGTTAGCCCAATTTCCGACAGAATTCAATCTTGTTGTATGCCATGCGTCAAGTATTGATGGTAGAGGACAATTATCATTTACGTTCAACCTGTTGCAGTGCCTTGGATGGTCTATATGGGCGATATAGATTACCCGCTCCGGTCTTGTTTTTCCTTCTTTTGCATACAACGGTAAGCAAGTAAAGCACTTCGCTGTGCTTTCCGGATACTCACAGGAATAGCCAAAGAAAATGACAACCGCATTGAACAAAGAAGCAACGAGAAATAAGTCTTCTTGGACTGTGAATTCATAGGCTTGACTGCATTCTCCTCTATTCCAACTCAGGCGACGGAAAGCGTCGCTTACACTGGTCATGTAGACTTGATCATAGAGTTCTGGACGGGCAAGCAATTCCCCTGCCATTGACATTCTCACAACCCCATACTCGTGCTCATCGTTAAAAATATAAGATGCAACTACTTTGTATCCACAAATTCCATCTCTTTTGACATCTACTACACCTCTAATGAACGATCGAGCAATTTCCATATCTGGTACGCCACATGTCCTAAGAAGATGGGAATCACGTCCGTCTTGTAAGGCCCACCAGGAACTGAACTAGTGGCAATCCATGAGTCATCGGACTCTCTGCTCCGTCGAGTCTGGCTACCACCTGCAGCTGATACAAACCTTCCTCTTCGGCCCTTATTCACATGTACCAAGTGCTCCTGCACCACATCAATAACGGGTGCATACTATAGCTCGTCCTCCTCGCATCATCGATATCGCCCTTTAAAGGCTGATAATCGTCAGAATCATGAATCGTCGCGGCCCTCAATAGGACCACTCTGAAACTGTGGATCAACGGGCTCCTCGATCACCAAGTTCCCCATTTGTCTGCGAAGCCTCACAGACATAGACACGCCTCTGGCGTTAACATGCCTCTCCCCTGAACCCTCCAGCCTATGCAACTCTCTCAAAGAAGGAATGCTCTTTCCAGCACCCTGTTTACCCTGCCATAACACAATTACATTTTTAAATTAAAAACTTATTTCTAGCCATAACTTTAATCAAAGTTTAAACCTGAGTTCAGTTACAACCCTAATCAATTGTTCTCAATTTTATTCTAAAGTGTTAACAGTTCCAATTTTTCAACTAACTAAACCTAACGCTATTTAAATTTAATTGAACAATCACCCTAACTTCTAACCTATACCTAACTAATTTATAACATTTAAATATAAGTTTTAAAAAAAATAATTTAAAAAAATTAAAAAAAAGGCACCAGCGGCATTTCTGGCCGCTGGTGCCGACTACAGAACGCTAAATTGGCGTTTCTGCCTTTTTTCTCGAAAATTCCAATTTTTTTACAAAAAATTGATTCCGGGGCTTACCTTAGTTGTCTTCTGGTTCTTTTTGGGATCTATTGACTTGTTTCGAGATGAATTTGGATAAAAAATGAGGAGAGAATGAAGAGGAAAGAGTTTATGAGAGGATATAAGCTAATTTAAATATAAGGGCAAAAGTATCAAAAAGTCGGGCGACACTAAGTAAAACTTGGCGGCATTTAACAATTGAGAAGATATATGACCTTTAAAGGTTTTTAAATTTAAATTACATTTAATTGTGCGGAAAAAGCTTTTCCTTTGTAATTGAAACAAATTTTAAGAGGAAAAAAATGTTTACCATCGATAACATGAAAATGAATTTCAGTTAAATGAAAATAATGAATTAGTTATACTTAGCGAAGACGAATATTTATTTATTAATAAATCCAAAAAAAAAATAAGGGAATAATCGTCTCAACTACGAGAAGCCATTTGCCGAAGTCCGAAAAGCCAATATAAACTCACAGTTGGATCCATTCACTGATCGAGCCTTCTTCTATCTCCTCAATGGCTATGACAATTGAAGGTTCGTTTCTTGATTCCTTCTTCCGCTTGTTTTTTTTAGTTTCTTCTGTAACCCGCGTTAGATTAGCTGCTTTCGCGTTTCCTTTTGATACCTACCTTCTGAATTTTGTTTAATTTGGGAAAATTCGAACCTGTGTTGCCATTTATCTTTATTGTGTACTTCTTTAGGGTTGATTGTTCAGTATTTAGTGTCAGTGAAGCATGGAATTTGGGCTCAATTGACCCAATTTTTGATATTAGTATTGTTTCCTATCGGGAAAGAGAAGGTGGATGGATAAACTGTTACGGGAAATTGATGCCTGAAATTGCAGCTCTGAGAAATTTGTTTGAAGATGGAGCGTTTTAGAACTGATTGGTTGATTGGATCTGTTTGATTTAATTGTTTGTGATACTTCACAATTGCTTGAACTCAAAGCTACTTTGATCTATTCTGAACTATTATTTGGTACTTAATGATACGTGCTTGCAGAATATTTTCTCTGGTAGTGTTATATCTAGATGATATCCACTTCTGGTTCTAACCTTTTTTCTTGCTGTTTTTGACTTGGTGGATTGGCATCAACTTGTTCTCTACAGTGTAAGTTGGAAGCCTTTTCCCATTTGTTAGTTGTTTGTTCCGCATCTTTACAAAGGTAACTTATATTGTACAATCATTACAGGCTTGCTGGGCTTGCTTTTATGTTTTCTGCCAGCATCCTGCTTCAAATACTGGTAAGCTTTAATTCAGATAAGCTGAACTGTAAAAGTGCTGGTTTATTGTTATGCATACAAAGGTTTTCAGTGATATTCTAATATCATTGCGACCACTTACCAGTAGAATTTAGTGGCAAATTTTTTACATATGAAGGTTCTTGTATCTCTTGGACTGACATACTTTTGTAGTTACTATGCCTTCACTTCTTATGAATCAATTAATTATCACTATCTAGTTTATAAGGATTTATCTTTGTATGTGATTGTGTGTCCTTTCAAAGATGAAGCAGAAGATATTATGCAGTTGTAGGTAATTATGCTCCTCCAGTTCTGGCACTTTAGAAAATATGATATTGCATGCTTCTCTTTTGAGAAGGAAGTTGATGATTGGTAATGTTCAAACACTTTTAAAGGTTTGGAAGAGCTATAGGAAACTTTTATTTTCTGTGATTACCTTTTATGTATTGGATATTTGGATGTTCCAGTGCTAGCATGACGGTTTCACAGGTTTTGCAAATTTCCTAAGTAGGTATTCACAGTGACGTTGATTTTCCTGAAATTGAGAATGGCTTGAAATTTTAATGGTTTAGGAGTAATTTTGCCGGAGAGATTTATTATGTCCAAATATTCATGAGATAGGAGGTCTTGTGCTTTAACTGTTAAAGAAGTGACAGAGTCGCTGAGAAGTAGTGCCTTACTTTAATGAGATGAGATGGCTTGATTTTTTCTTATTGAAGATGTCATGGGGTTCTATTCTGTGTCTATGAGTCAAAATAGTGAAGAGATAAGAATTTGTACATATGAATAGATGAGGAGGATATGATGTTTAATAATTGAACATGCCCTGATGTCAAACGTATTATGTGATATCATGAAATGTTAGACACCTTGTGTTGCATGTATTTGCACGGGCCAGGAAATAAATAACAGGATGAACTATAGAGAGTTAGGATTCTGTTGCAGGAACCATAATGAAGCAGTTCAATTGATCATTTCAGCCTTTTCGAGCATAAACTTTCCTTATGAATGACTGATACCAATTTCTTTCTTCGTTCACTGTAATTTTAGCTAAAACCCTACAAGAAGCAGTACTTCTCAAACATTGCTAATATTGACTTTTGAGTGTTATATGATAGTTCTAGCTTTATGTTGTAAAAGATGCAGTTGCAGAAATCATGAAAACAGCCGATAAATCATGTAAAGTGATGAATTTTAGTTTAAACCACAAAAACAATAATTACCAAGGCTGTCTTCTTCGTTAATTTCTCATAAATTGCATTTTGTAAAATTAAAAAGTAAAATGGTCGCTTTGTTGTTGAAGATCTGATACAAGCTCAAAAGTTTCAGTTGACTCCTAATGATTTAGTCAGTCCATGATTCGTTATCGTATTTGAATATCTCTTTAGACGATTGTGTTGGAAATAATACATTAGGCACTTTATGGAATGGATTGGTAGTAGTGAACATTGAGGAGCTAGCATGCTTGTATGACTGAAAAGAGAGGTGGAAGTAGAACAGGAATAAAGTTTGTGAATAGTTGTGCAAAAGTAGAAATTTTAAGAATGAAATGGCCATGACTATGAGTAAATAAAATCCAGCTAGCCTTCATCAAATAATTCAGCTAGCCTTAACCATTATAGCAAGGGCTAAAATCTCAGCTGCTTTTATAATAATATATAGAAATATGTTACATTGATGATGGACGATATTGGTGCTAATGAAGGGGATTAGTGCTTTCCTGAAGAGGCAGGTAAACTGCATCAGCAGATATAAAAGATATTCAACAAATGCACCATCATTAACCTCTTTTGTGTTTGAAATTAATCATTTTTAAGAAATAGACCAGAGAGTGAGAATCTAAATTTTAATTTTGGGTTGAATGAAACCGGAAGTTTGGTTAGATTTTCAACCCTAGGTAAGGAAAGGAATCATGATGCATAAAGATCCCTGATATGCTCCAAATTACTCACTGTGACAATTGTTAAAACAATATGAATGATGCAGGTATTGCATTTTCCAATAAGAGTGTTATAAATGAAAGCAGTAACTATGGATTAATTTGTTGAAGTGGTGGTTGATGAAGGTGTTAATGATTAGTATATCTGCAATCGCTTGCAATCAAATTTGGAAGAGTACTGGAATTTAATATATCTGCACTCTGCAGTTGAAAAAAAAAATGCGACTGTTAGATGATGGGTGGTGGAGTTGCTTAGAGTTGATTACATTGTTACTTTTGTCCAAACTGGAGCATCTAGTTACAGAAGAATGCTACTAGAATACAAACTTGTAGTCTGCTGGTTAAGTTTTTTTTGTATACTGCAAAAGCCAAAGGCAAATATCTATTCCGTCGCTTATTATCTCTCCCCCTCCTTTCTGAGTTATGTTAATTGAATTCTTTCTTACTTGTATATATGGGATGGCAGGCTTGTGCATTATACAACAATTGGTGGCCAATGCTATCAGGTTGGTTTCCCCTACTTGTATGCTTAAATTTTCACATTTCGTAAACCGATACCAATGAAAAAATCCTGTTATCCGACAGCTCTCATGTATGTATTGGTGCCTATGCCATGCTTATTCTTCGGAGGTGGCTCCACTCAGTTTCTTATCAGCCGGGACGGAGGGGGGTAATTCCTAAATATCAAATATTAAATCCTTTATACCATTAACTATTTTCTTTGTAATTCTTTCTGATCATCAATTTTGAAAACTTCGTTTTTTCTGCAGATGGATCGATGCTGCTAAATTCCTGACAGGGGCATCAGCTGTAGGAAGCTTAGCCATTCCCATTATCCTAAGGCACGCCCATATGATTGAAACTGGTGCTATGTTTATCGATTTCACATCCTTCTTTATATTTGTGTGCACCGTCATGTGTTTTCATCGTGCTAGTTTAGAGGATGATTGGTGATCTGATGACTATACTGCAATGCTACATTCTAAAGGATGCTGCCATGGTTTATGTGTCTGATTGTTGGTACATTATGCAAAAGATTAAGTAGGATTTTCCGCCTTGTAAATTACAGAATTCCCTCCTCTTCATGTATATTTTGGCGTAATTATGACCTATTTGCTGAGAAATGAGAAGGGATAATGGATATTAACTTGGTGTGAATCAATATGCATACATACATACACATCTACAAATGCCTATTCACAAACAAGTTTTAGATATTTTTGCTGTATGAGTTTGTTTGGTGGATTTCAATAAAAGTTTCAGATTGCCTTGATATATAATTTGTTTTTTAGAAACTTGGAAGTGAAGTTTTTTTGTTTTTTTACTTATAAGCTGTTTATAAGCTCGAAAAAATAAAAAAAAAAATCAGAAACGTTCTAATAAGTTAAAATCATAGTATAAGCAGATTATAAGCAATAAGCTATAATTTATAAGCTAAGGGAAACACCCCATAGTTGAGGCTGTAGGTGTTTGGAAAATGTTTTGATATAATTTTACTATCAAATGAAGAAATCTTTACCTTCTAGTGTTTTTCTTAGGCTGGGCAGTTCTTAAATCAAATTCAAGCCTAACCCATAATTATCCGTCTTTTACGGGCTTGAGTTGAATCAAACTTTTATTGAAATGTGTTTGTTCAAGTCCAACTCATCAAGCCTAACCCATAATTATAGTTCTTGTTGTGTAAGTGAAGGGTGAAGAGATGTATTGTAAAAACTATTCAACTGTTTATATAGAGAAAAATATTAGCATTACATTTAATAAAAATGAAAAACAGGTTGAACATTAATTACAAATAGAGGAATCAGTTTTATGGAAAGCATATATTAAGAATTTTGTGATCAAAGTGTCTTTTATTGACTAGCCAATATGTAACTGCATGCCTTATCTATGTCATTAGTTGTTGCACCACCTTTTATTATCGGAAAACTCACAGAATTATTGTTTTATCTACTTTTTTTATTTTATTATATTTGAGCATGTTCCTCGTGTAAAATGTGTCATTGGCGAGCCAATCCAAATACTTAATAATATATTCTTTCTAAAACAAATCAGCCTTCCTTATAAATTCTTTTTTAACAATTTGATTTTCACTAGTAGAGAAAGGGGCAACGGAATCACCTTAGTGGAGTCGGTTCCTTAAAAAATCAACTCCTAAAGCCTAAAAAATGTAAAATGATAATACGGCAGGCTTAGTTCTACATTAAACTGACTCCATTATATCAAAATCGTGGGTTGGTTTTATATTGTACTAAACCCAATTTTGTATTAAAGCATTTGGACATTTGGAAGATTATCATTGGGAAGCGAGCCCGATCCCACTAAACCTAGTTTTTATTCCCTTTTAACAAACTTAAACCTAATTTTTACACTCTTTTAACAAACTTAAACCTATTTTTTACTTATTTCTTCTTTCATCCCTTGTTTATTTTGCACTCTGCATTTTGCTGCCTTCTCCCACCCTCCAGAATTCTATGAGAGGGAGGGCAGCATTACATAGAATTTTTTCCCCTCAGAGTAGCAATATATAATTTGAAATAATAGAATAAAAAATTCAAATTACAAATAAAGTATAAGAAATATTAAATGTTTACCTTTTAAGTTTAAAGTTAATTGAATTCTTTTTGATTAATTTTTTATTTTCATGTTCAAATGTTTCTTATAATATGAAGGCTTAATGCATCGGAACTCCATGAAGTTGTCCCGAATAGCCCATCGCCCCCTGAATTTTTGAAAGTTCCTCTCACCTTCCTGAACTCATAAAAATGTACCTTTTAGCCCCCTTCAACTTTGAAAAATACACCATTTTACCCCTAAACGTCACGTGACGACTTTTGATTGGCTTGACTTTTCAAAAAATTCCTTTTTTCCCATCCAACCATAAGTTGACACGTGAAATTCCTAAGTTTTAAAAGGCACTTTTTAGACAAGTTTAAGGGGGTGTGAGGCTCTTATGAACAAGTTCAGGAGGCAAGAGGAACTTTTGAAAGTTCAAGGAGGTGAGGGGCTATTCGAAACAACTCCAGGGAAGTCCCGATGCATTAGGTCTTATATGAATGACGAAAAAGATGAATGACGTCAAAAAGGAAAGTATAACCCTTATGCACAATAAAGCATCATTAGAGTTGTAACCAACTACTTGTGATTCGGTAGGATTAATAAGAAAATTTATTTATTTGGTCGACTCATTGTTATAGTGTTCCATATTGTTATAGTGTTCCGTATTAGGTTCATGAATTGGTATAAAGCATTTTCGATTACATCTTAAAATTGTATTTGGTTCCATCCAAACCTACTAGGTATAAATAATTAAAAATATGTTTAGTACCAAAATAATAATAAAAAGATATAGCTAACTGAAGAACTACTTCAAAAAATAAAGATGCTACAATATATTAGACCCAAAAAGATAAGCAAACCAAAATACCGTAATTTGGCTAGTACTCAATATGCGAATTTCAAAATTTTAAAACTAAAGTCGATAGTAAAAAAATAACAAAATATGAAAAATTAAAGTGCCCATTTCAAAAATTATATAAGATTAATTATAATTTTTCTTTATAATTTTTTTAAAATAAATAAAAAAATAAGCAAATTGTATGTACATTTATGAGAACAAATATCCCAAACTTCAAACTTGTCAAGTTCATAAAGGTACCATTACCATACCATGTATGGGTTAGCTATATAATTATCTGTGATTTGAAGAATATAATTAGAAGCATTAGCATATTCTTCAAGTTAATTCTAAATATGAAATGCTACAGATAAAGGTACAACGTAACATTGTATCATCACAATTTATGGAATGACTTGTAAAAGAAAAAGCAAAAGTTAGTTACAATTATTGGGTTCATATAACTACGTTTATCAATTAGGGAGATTTGTTCATAGAAAAAACAGAACCAAATTTTATAAAAATTTAAACTAATTTAAATATAATATGCACACACACATATATATAAATGAAATTATTATATCTTGAGCAGGTTCGGACTAGACTTGAGTATTTATGTAAAAATCAAATCCAACCTTTTAAAATACGGGCTTTATTAGGTTTAGATTTGGTCTGGGTTTAGGTTCGGTCCTGGCTCATTTGTTCGGCTTCTTCCTTGTATGCCTGTTATCGTGATAGTTAAAACAAATAATTAACTAATGAAGAAAAAAAATAGTTTTCATAATAATGAATTAAGCAATTATCAATTCAAATAGTTTTTTTCTTTGACATTCTAGAAATCTAAACTCTATTTTCGATTCTTAAAATTTGGAAAACAAAAGGCTTATAGTCGGCTTTCATTATAGACATGCAGATACTTTTCATATAGATAATTTAGATTACGAGTTTAAACCGACTTCTGAGCTTACGTGTGAAATATTATTTCCTAATTCAATTTCATTTCCAGGTCAATGTGATTATTTAATCTCATTTAAGTTACATACGGTGAATAATAAGAGGGGATAGGGTTTGACTTGTCTATATCACGTTGAAGATTTTGTGTGTGAACTCGACGTAAATGCTTTTCTCTCCGGGTCCATACTCACCGCACCACTGATAACTTGTCACCTGAAATTGGTTTAAGTATCGAAGTTGTTGTTCCAACTCGTCCCCAAGCTTCAACTTGAAGACCTGCAAAACAAACAAAAAATCCTCCGACGCTCAAGTCAGTAAGATATCGAGGTGGAGAATAATATGAATAATTTATTTTTTTATCGTATCTTTGAGATTGAGAATGAGCTTTTATATAGGCTCAAAGCAATTCTAATTAAGCTAGAATTGATATTCTTGTTTAGAGATAAATATGATATTATAAATAATATAAAGTAAGTATTTTACCTTGATTTGATTACAAGAACTAATATGTTATTTCTCATAAGTTATCATCATCTCATATTTCAATTTTTATTTTCATGTTAATGTAATTATTTAATCCCATTCAAGTTGCATAAGGTGATTCAAGTATGTTTGGGTTCCAAATATCAATATTAAACCCGATTAGATCTGTTATTTTGAAAACTCTGGATATCTATATTATATGAAATTGACTAGTATAGTTTAAGTTTTGAGTTTAAGGTAGAATCATTGTATATTTATACATTGCTTTTAAAAAAATAATTGTATATTATACATTATATGGATATGAATGTTATTATAAAAATCAATAGAAAAGTATAATTTCAGTATAGTTCCCGTAAAAATATATGTACACGTATTTTTATATAAATAATTTAATAATATATTAGTAAACCAACTTACCGGCTGAATCATAAAGTTGATTCGGTCCGATTTTAGTAACATTAATTCTATCGGACATGAGAAAGAAACCACAGAGACCCAAAAACAAGCCAAAGCCCATGAGCTTTCAATACTTGACAGCTCATAGCTGTAGGGCTACAAGCCCCATTTCGTTGGCTATAAATACTCAGCTAAGCGTCTTCTTCGTCATCGGACTAGGGTTTATGAGCAACCAAATCCCCCAATTCTCAAAATCGCTTCCGTTCCATTTCGCCGCTGTTGTTGTGTTCTTTCATGAAGTTTCTCTGCTTTGCGCAGCCCTTAAGATCGCCTTCCAAGTTTCAATGGAAGCGTTTTGAGTCATAGCTGCGCTACATTAAACAATTCTAAGGGTTTCTCTTTGGGGTTTTCCTATCGATTTTCCCTCTTTTGCCCCACTGTTCTCCTTCAAGAGGTATTCGTTTTATCCTTGGTGCCTGTGTTTTCCTTCTATTTGTGCCCTTTGATAGTCTGTTTGTTTCTATCTCTGGCTGTTTCAACTAATGGGATCAGGTCCAAAGATTGCCGAGGAATAGCCCACTCGTAGTGGGGAAACACTCGCCCCTATTATTTCCTTCATATTCGTTTTTCGTCAATTGAATTTGGCAGGAGTGATGAATCAATTAGATGTGTGAATCGGATGTAATCCGTTTATGAACTCAACTTTTTGAGGCATATTACGTGTCTAACTTGCTAGAATTCAGTTCTTAATTTTCGATCACCAGTTATTGTCATATGCAGTTTATGCAATTGTAGAGTGGATTTTATGCAATGTCTCTGTAATTATTTGTCTGTGATGATAAATTCAAGGCTTGTTTCTCTAAACATTCGCAGTGGCCGCCTAAGGACTTTCGCCTTCGCCAGGCTTGAGAGTCAATGCTGTTTCATCCTTCCTTGGATGTCTGAGATCATCTATTACACATTTTTTGTTTAGTATTGTTGAATCGTACCTGCATTGCATTTGTAATCTTAATTTGATGCTGTAAATTCAATTTCTGAGAAATTTTATGGTTGGTTTTAGTGTTGATGATGATAAATTCAAGGCTTGTTTCTCAGAACATTCGCAGTGGCCGCCTAAGGGCTTTCGCCTTTGCCAGGCTTGAGAGCCGATGCTGCTTTATCCTTCCTTGGATGTCTGAGGCTACTAATTGTGCATGCTTGTGTAGTATTGTTGAATGATTCTTCCCTGTAATTGAATATTTATTCAGGTTTAACATTCAAGTTCAAACTATATTTGTATATGATGTTTGGTTTTTCTGTTGGTGATGACAAATTCAAGGCTTGTTTCTCAAAACATTCGCAGTGGCCGCCTAAGGACTTTCGCCTTCGCCAGGCTTGAGAGTCAGTGCTGCTTTATCCTTCCTTGGATGTCTGAAACCAGTAATTTAATACTTTATTGTGTCAAAAATTCAATTTTATAACAGTTTTCATATTATACTTTTGGTTTTGCTGCTGGTGATGACAAGTTCAAGGCTTGTTTCTCAAAACATTCGCAGTGGCCACCTAAGGGCTTTCGCCTTCGCCAGGCTTGAGAGCCAGTGCTGCTTTATCCTTCCTTGGATGTCTGAAACATTGCTATCAATTTGTATTGGAATGTTTATACTACATTGTCTTGTCTTTTTTGGTGTCTTGTGTCTTTCTAATCTGTTTGCATGAATCGTGTAATATACTGTAATTTGCTCTTGTGTTGCCTGTAGTTTTTTGCAGATTTGGTGCTAGTTTTCTGTAATGGGTTTGAATTGGAGGTTGCAGTTTGCTTCAATTGCTGAATTGTGGAGTGGGAATTCACTTGCTGAAATCAAATTTGATGCCCTGCCCCTGAACTTGTGTTCTGAGCTGGACTGAACATGCAAGGGTTTTGTTTAGGTCATGAAATGTGCAACGTGATTATTGAATGTAAAATGCGCTAAGAAACTTGGAGGGTTACTGAGGAATTTGCTTTAAATGTTAGGAATTCCAATTATTACTAAGAAATAAAATATATCTATTTTAGTCATTCAATTTATTG
>CAOJBJ010319951.1:0-11021 GCA_948291685.1 Euphorbia celastroides | reverse complement strand
CGAACTACATTGACTTTGATTTCCCTATTCAAAATGGGATATGTAGGCCGATCTGTAATTAATTACGGGTCTCAAGTCAAATAACCAAAAAACACCTTTCACCTGCATTAAGTTTAGTCCAAATATTAAAATCATGACGTGTTCCCCGAACCCAATCTCTGGTTACATTTTAGGGTTTTCTTAATTGACCTGTAAAAATTGAATTAAGTGGCGACTCCTGAACACCAGGCTTCAAAAGAGGTCTAACTTGGTCTAAAACCAGTGCATGTTGTTGTCATATCCACAATTTGGCGACACAGGTCCACACTACTGTAATAAGATATTCATTAACACAGGATATTGATCCATATAATATCTCATAGTGGGTCTCCAATATATATACGTCCAATTTTTATACATGTACTTGTTTCAAGATCCCATCTTTAGCCTAGTGAGAACAACTTCTTAAGAAGTGCACCTACATGGTGATCTATCCTCATCGTCAATGTCCAATCGTGATGAAACTATGATCAACGATTTTTAGACATAATCATAATTACACATAAGAAGAATATCAATAGTCTCACTATGATTTCCCTGCTATGCTATGAATTATGTGATGGACTTTGTTAATTAATTAATAAGTATAATCACATCATATATAGTTAAAGACTTAACTTTGAAAAACAAAAAAGTGTCTTTTCTTAATAATAAACTTGTTTATATAATGTATAAAATAATGAACTATCATAAGTGCACTAGGGTATACATAATATCTCTCACACAAAAGACATTCCTTTTTTTGAGTTCAAATTTTTCTTTTTCTCACGCAAGCTTTTTGACCTCTTTTTTCATCCAACTACGAAAAAAGAGGTCAAAAAGCTTGCGTCAGAAAAAGAAAAATTTGACACTTCAAAAGTTTGTGGCTTGTTAGATTTGTTCTTCTTCAGAAAATTGTAAACTTGTAAAGCAAAAATTTTTCACTTAGTGTATCAAACTCTGAATTGAGATTCTAAGGAGTAGTCCTACTTGAAGCTTGATATTTCAGTTTGATTTCTTCTGTCACATTTAAAACTTGAGTACCGATATATATATTCTAGTCTGATTCATTTGATCCAATAACTAGTATAAGCGTCTGGCGTTTGATTTCTCTTGAATTCTTCTCTTTTTTTTCAAGAGAAAAATGTTCTCGTGTCAAAAGCTTAAGGTTTCTTTGTGGTCATGAGTTTGTTTGTCTCCCTAAAGCTTCTTGTTTGTAAGTGACTTTTGTGGTTGTCAACTCGAGATTCCTTTTCAGTTTTATTAAAAAATTGGGGGTAGGAATTGAATTTGGGTTTGGGTTGCAGCGTGTCTCTATCGTCCCTTTCTCTTTTGCCTACTGCCCTACTCCCTTCATTTTTTCAAAATAAACAATTGTTCTCTTTACATTGAGTGCATCATAATATCATACAAGTATATCTTGAGCAATACCTTTTTGCTTTGAAAGAAGGGTAAATTACGCAAATCTACCCTATGATTTCACACATTTTCAATAAGAGAGGTATGTGTTAACTTTTTTCACAAAAAGTGTTTTCAAAAAATTAACGAAAAAAGGTTTTTCAATATTAAATTATATCACGAAATAAGGTAACCATTCATTTTTCTATGAAATTTTGCAGGCTAATTAATAACAATATAATACACATTAGTGAAAAATTTTGATTTTTTTTAAAAGTAGAGATATTTTTTTAATTAAATAATGTTAAAAAAATTATAAAAAATATCTACACTTGTTCAAAAAATTCAAAAATTTTCACTAATGTATATTATATTTTTATTAACTAGCCTGCAAATTTTCATAGCAAAATGAATATCATTACTCCATTTCATGACATAATTTATTATTAGAAGTCTTTTTTTGTTAATTTTCTGAAAACACGGACCCTTTTTTGTTAAAAAAAATAACACAAACCGTTTTTAAAAATTTGTGAAAACACAAGGTAGGTTTTTATAATTTACCCTTGAAAGAACATTACGCACACTACATTATTTCTGAGAAAAAGATTTATTCACTCCCTTGACTTGGTAAGGGCTCTCAAAGAGTAACAAAAAAATTATTGAGAAATCTTTCTATAAATATACATAGTTTATTATACCATATGCTTTCCAATAAATTGTTTTGCCTTTGGAACTTTCAAATGAAAATTTGCATGTTTGCCTGTTACAATTTAATAGATTTCGGTTTCAGTTTTTTTTTTTTTTAATTCCAAGTAATGAATTTTCTTAAATTAATTGAGTGTTATTGGTTAATAGACATAAAAAAAGTATTTTGCAAGGAAATCAAGTGAATAGTGTGAAACTTGGGTCACGTAAAATGATACATTTTTACATCCCAATAGTTGATACTTGTATAATTTGATAAGAACTTTTTTCCGTACTTCTCCATAAAAATAAATTGGAAATTTAGAAGTTTTGATATGAATTGTCTTAAGTTCAGATCGAAGAACTGGAACAGAAATCAAGGCCAAAGTTGAAATCCATAGAACAGAATGTCGTAGAAAAGAGAACGCAATGATCGAAAAAGATGCGCGGATGATCATTCTATTACTGATAATGACCTTTCGAGAACTTCTTTACACTTGGGGTAATTTTATTAAAATTAAAAGAAAAATATTACCTTAATTTTAAGCCTTTCTATCTAATAAACCGTTAAATCTTTTTAATTGAATATAGGTTGTGTTGTGAAGCTGATGACACCAGAAAGTCACCAAAGCTTGAGGCAACAGCTTTCAATGGGTCAGGTAGAAGTCTAGTCGCCTCAGAGTAATCTCATTAGTGTCAAGTTCTTATAGTGAAAATAAAGATATGTTGTTACAAGTAAATTAAATTTCCAGTTTTGCTTCAATTTTAGTTTTTGGAAATTCGTTTTTCAACAAGTGTTATGCGAATTGGGAATCTATCCATTTCATAAGTTCAGAGGTTATGTTGAACTAATGAATGTAAATGACTCATATAATTGACTTCTGCAACATATACCATTTAGTTTCTTAAACTTACAGTTTCAATCTTTTGTCCCTCTTGTTAAAAAAAATCATCTAGCTCCAGCAATGGCTATGAAATTTTATGTTGCATTTTAAACTTCTTTTTGCCATTGCAAATGGCTATGAATCCATCATATCATGTGGTTTAATGCATGATTTGCTACCTCAACTTGTTCCCAAAAAAACATGATGCCTCCTTAAATCTGAAAAGTGACCCGCAACTACTTCATTTGTTCAAAAATGTCCTCACAATTACCTGACCTTGTAGGTTACTCATCTTATACACTCATCCTCGTAGCCTCATGAACTTTGTAAAATTTTCAATTCTTCAATCATATATATTTTATGACATAGTAAACTTCAATTTTTCCCTTAGATATGATTCCATGCTCACGATCGCATAAGGAAGGCTCGTTGTCTAGACCGGTTTAGTGCCATAGAGGAAGTTAATTAACATATTTTACAAAAGTTAAGGTAGTTGAAGGGTCACTTGTAAAGTTTAAGGAGACAACAGATTTTGGCCTAATACATGTACACCCCCTAAACTGGTCTTTAATAGTCTTTCATCACATTGAACATTAGAAAGTTACTCTCAACCCCCCTAACTAGCAAAAATATTGTACCAATTTACACCCTTTAACTTACAAAAATGCACCCATCCACACTCCTCAAATGTCATGTGTCGACTTTATTTGGCTTGATTTTTCAAATATATCATTTTTTTATTCAATCAAAACATAACATTTGGAGTTCAAAAGTTTGAATGTACAATTTAAATTAAGTTTAGGGTGGTGAGAGTAAGTTAGGAACATGTTTAAAGGGGTACTTAAATGAACTTTTACAAGTTTGGAAGGGTGGGGAGTGAGAGGCAATCGGAGACAAGGAGGGTCCCAGTATATTAGGTCATAAATTTTTTGAGAGAAGTTGGGGTAGTTGTTGTTGCATTATGCTTATTTCTTCTTTGAAGAGTCATCACCTCCCTAATCATTTGTAAAACTAACGAACAACTTTGAGCTATGTTATCACTATAAATAAATCTACTAGCATATATTGAGTGGTTATACATTATGAAATATTCATGACTTTTATTTTTACAAAAGGTACATATATAACATTTTAATACTTTTGTTTAGTTTTTTGGTAATAATTTACTGATTCTTACAAATGCATTTGATGAAATTCGAAATAACTATCACACACATTGGTTGAGCTTGGCCAAAAGATCCAAATGGAGTAGCTCTAATGGTCTTTTCACAGTTAAATAAAAAATATTCTTAAAAGTTTTCTTATACTACTAATTACAAGTTGACAATCATATAACACAATCTATATTTTTCAAAACTGAATTTGAGCAATCCCTCTATAAGTTGTTTTTTATTTAGCTTGAACAAGTTATTCATGTTTATACGACCATGCTTTAGCCTCAAATGAGGAAATCTACGTGATAGGATGGGGAGGAACATTTGACAAAAAGAAGGCCCTAGAAATAGCTTTCTCTGATAAAGATCTGCTTTAAGGGAGTTACTCTTATTGCTAAAATGTTGAATGTGTTTTTGTGTGGCTAATTGTGTTTCTAGAAAACATTGATTCAAGTAAAGGATATATTTACACATTGTTAAAGACTAAGATTATATGATCATAAAAAAGAGTCCGACAGGAGGGAAAACCAAAAAGACTATCCATGAAAAAGGCATAATGCATAAATGCACCTCTCAAGTTGCCACTTTTCTCCCATTACACTTTCTAAGTTTGAAAAGGTCCTATTACCCCCCTAAAGTTGGAAAAAATGGATCGATTACCTCCCTTTATTGACACGTGTCAAAATATGATTAGTTTGACTTTTCAAAGATATCATTTTTCTTACTTTTATATATCCAATCAGTAGTTGACACGTGACATTGGGGAGGGGGGCAAATCTATCCATTTTTGCCAACTTGAGGGGGGTAATAGGTCCTTTTCAAACTTGGAGGGTGTAATAGGTGAAAAGTGACAACTTGAGGGATGCATTTATGTATTATGCCCATGAAGAAAATTAGGGCAAAGCTCGTTGGAATGAAAAATTAGGACAAAATGATTTTCCCCTTCGATTAAGAATAAGCTTGCGAGTTGTGGTATAAATAAATGATGTGAAGCTCTTCAACATATCTAACTACATGCCACATGAATTATGAACCTTTTGGATGAGGTTAGATGTTGATAGACGATCTCTTCTAACTATCCATCTAGTTGTAGCGAGAATTTGAACCTTTCAGATTTTTCGACTAAATAGACATAGGAAATCCTTTTTTATGGTCTGACTAGTAAGCGATGTTGATATTTTAAGCTTTTTAGACGTTTTGAATTGTTAGGGATGGGCTAGTCTTTTCGACTATTTAACTAGCGAGCGATGTTGATATTTTGAGCTTGTCAAATTTTCCTACTAAAAAGTGGGCTATCTTTCCTAATCAACCTAACCAAGTGCGGTAAAATTGGTGATTCCATCTTTTCGAATCCTCCGACTAGATAGTAGACGACCATCATTTTTTACTGTATGACTAGTTGAGGGTCACTTGTTGAGTTAAGTTTCGCTCGAATTTTTTAATGCAAGAAGATGAAATAAAGTAGAAAATAAAGAGAATGTAGGAATTTATCCCTTAAATGATCATACTAGATTTACAGGATTACATGAACAAAAATCGATTTCAAGTATAATCAAAACAAAGAACACACAACGATATGTTAAGGCAGTTCCTCAAAAAACACTCTGATATTAGCTATGACAGGTCTAGCTCTTGTAGCTGCAAAACATAGATATAATAAAGAAGCAAAACGTTGTTATTGTAAGATTATGTATTTGATTGGATATATAACACACATCTATTAAATATATGTAAATTTATACCTAATTGATGTATAATGAGATATTTGTAAAATTATTTACCTAGTTCGAAATTTTGTGCCAATGATATGAAATATTTGTTATATATTAAATATGTATTACGTAAATGGATATGTAATGTATGATTCAGTGCTTTTAAATTGTTTTAATCAGTTTGAAAATATATATATATATATATATATATAATATGTGTAAAAGCATATGTAAGTGCTTTATAAAAGATTTGTAAAGAAAATATAAAACAATGTATAAGAACAACATAAACAAAAAAAATTACTTTACTTTTTGGATGCTGCTTGATTGTAGTTTAGTGATCTAATTAGGAAAATTGTAGACAATACTATAAAATTGGGTTTTGGTTTTAATTTTACTATGGAGGAGTTCTTTTTTATAAAAATACTAGATTCTTTACAAGAATACTAGAATTTGAGGTTTGAGTCCTCTCTCATCTTATCCTTTTAAAATAAGTGGTCCCCACTACATTTCTCCTAATTAATCTTGATTTTCAAATTTTAAACGACCATATCTTTAAAACTATTAATTTTTTTGACATGATTCTTTAGAATATTTTCTTCGTTATATTTTTTATCTTTAAAACGAGATCTATGCTGATATATTTTTGACGAACTTTTTAAAAAGTTATAACACTTTAGCACTACAATTATAAAATAGTGTAAAAATATTATACCAAAATGAAAAACGAATATAATACTTCTATTCAAACGGTATAACAATTTTACACACATAATGTAAAAATATTATACCAAAATGAAAAACGGTATAATAATTATGTACAAATTGTATAACAAATTTACACACATAATGTAAAGGTATTATACCAAAATAAAAATGATATAATACTTCTATACAAACATTATAACAATTTAACACACATAATGTAAAAGTATTATATACAAAATAAAAATCGGTATAATACTTTTATACATTCAATGTAAAAATATTATACCAAAATAAAATTGGTGTAATAATTTTACATAAATAATGTAAAAACATTATACCAAAATAAAAATTGGTATAATAAAATTTATACAGTTAATGTAAAATATTATACCAAATCTCAAGTAAAATTTCAAGATTTACCTTACAACGACGAAACTTTATAATCAATTGCTTAAGCACCCGTGAAGTACATGCGAACTGTTGCAACTTATTTGTTTTATAAAAAATAAATTTATCGGTTCTAATTGAAATGTTGCAACTTTAAAATATTAGTTCATCATTTGTTCGGGAAAAAAATCTGCTGTCCCCAACTACCATGTCCCCAAGTATGTTCCCTATTAGTATTTTGACATGTGTTTCATTTCCCTTTCTCTCCCTAACTTTTTCACTTCTCTCTCTAATTTTTTTAATTTTCTCTCCTATGTGTCTTGCACGTGTTGAAAATTGAATGAAAGACACACTTGGAAATACATTAAAGAAGACAACAAGTTTTTTCCTTCTAAATGTGTCAATTCACAATTACAGATTGGTATTCAACAATAAAATCAAACACGTAACTATTTTTCAACCCTAACCTTATTTACCAATACTTAAATCAGATTAAAAACTCAAATTTAACCCAATTCAATCAATTCCCCCCACTCACTTTCTCCTCATTTTGTCCGACCTCAACCACCAGCTTCGCCACCATTGGCGGGAAGGGGATAACGCTACAAAAACACAATCTTTGGATGAAATCGACTCGCTATCCGTCCACAATTTGTTATTGCCAACAAAACCCAACTAAACGAAGAGAAAAATCCAAATCGCATTCAGAGGAGTTAGGGTCCGGTTATTTCGTCGTCGGACTCAATTTTGGTAGGGTGATTTTGTCTCACCACCGTGTCTGGTGACCACGATTTTGATAGGAGGTGTCGGTGGTTGTGGATTTGCAAGTAACGGCTTGAAAGTGGTCAACAACGACATATTTTTGAAATCCTGTAAAAGTATAAAAAAGAACCTATTTCTTAGTTTTTAAAAAAAATTAATCTTTTATGGATCTTAGCAGGGCCAGCTCTTGACAGATGCAACCGCACGGGACCCCAAAATGGGAAGGACCCCCAAATGGTTTACCGACTTTGTATTGCAAACTGGACTTGGAACATATCGGGTAGGCCCAACGGCAGCATCATATTCATTTCTTGAAATGCGAAGTGAGAAACTATTTTGTGGAGAAACAATCAAAAAGGGTTTATCTCAGAAGAAAGATGGGAAGAGGGCTAAAGAGTATAGTGAAGAAGGGTTTGGGAGAGATGAGCTTCAACGCGGAGGGCGGAGTTATCAATTGGTTTCCCGGCCATATGGCCGCCGCCACCCGCGCCATTCGCGACCGCCTCAAGCTCGCCGATCTCGTTATCGAAGTTCGCGACTCTCGCGTCTGTACTTCTCTTTTCAATTTCTTCTTCTTGCCGCTTTTTCTTTCTCGAAATGTTATTCAGTTGTTTCTCTTCAATTGAATTGAACAGATTCCTTTGTCCTCTGCAAATGAAGATTTACAGCCTCAACTCAAGTCCAAACGCCGCGTCATTGCTCTCAACAAGAAGGATTTAGCTAATCCCAATATTATGCATGTGATTACGCCGTCTTTAATCTTCAATCTTTCAGTTCCTTCTATTTGATTCTCAATTATCTAGGGTTATCTTTTTTGTAGAAATGGACTCATTACTTTGAATCGTGTAAGCTGGATTGTATTCCAATTAATGCCCACAGCAGGAGTTCTGTTCAAAAGGTTGATTCCAATTAGTCTTTTTTTTTGTTCTTATGAACTTCCAGTTTTTTAATAAGGCTCTTTTTGTCGCATTTGAATAGCTTGTAGAGCTTCTCGAATTCAAACTAAAGGAGGTCATATCAAGGGAACCTACTCTTCTTGTAATGGTTGTTGGTGTTCCTAATGTTGGGAAATCTGCTCTAATAAACTCCATCCATCAAATCGCATCTTCCCGTTTTCCAGGTGAGATAAATGATTAGATGCTTTAATAAGCTTTAGTACGAACTTGCTAAAGGACTCAATTGCTAATGTTTATGTTGTGAAATAGCTTGGAATGGAGTTTATGAGAGTTTTGTGCATAGTGCAGGAGAAATTGAAACGAGCTAGAGTGGGTCCATTGCCTGGTGTGACTCAAGACATTGCTGGATTCAAGGTGAAATAATTGTTCCTTCTACCTCTCATTGGTATTCTAAAAAGAAAGCATTTTCAGGACTTGTCCTAATCGAATCAGAGTTTCAAGCGATGTCTTTTTTTATAAATAGGATTCGTCCTAATCGAATCAGAGTTTCAAATTTCTGCTCAACAGGCCTTTTTTTTTTTCTTAAGATTTCAGAAACTTTCTCCTTTTATGGTTCTTTAGAGTTTCGACTATTTGTTTTTAGTTTATATGCTATACAAGTGTAATGGTCTTCTTGATGTCCATCTATTCTTATCAGTGTTATGATGATGAAATAATTTTAATTCTGTTTTCACTCATTATGAACATTATTTCTTCATCTTGTGCAGACAAATTTAATGCTTTTCCTTTTTGCGAATTGAATTGTCTCTTGTAAGTAAATATACAATGAAACAAGTGGTCTTTTTCTCTATCAGGGGCCTGATTAATGGGTCCTTTAAATGTAGCACACAATGCTAATGTTGGATGCAAAACCAACTGTTTTATCTAAGGTAGGTGGAAAAAGTATGCCCCGCAAGTTCATAACATAATATTTTTGATTGGTGTTGTAATTCTCATTTTACGTATCTGAAAAAGAAATATCATTTGAATAATTTTATTACTGAAGTGCAGATTGCTCATCAGCCCAGCATCTATGTTCTGGACACTCCTGGTGTGCTGGTCCCCAGTATTCCAAATATAGAAACCGGGTTAAAGTTAGCTCTTGCAGGTTTGTTATTTTCTCTTGAATTTCTGTTGTGTTATATTCGGTTATTCTCTGCTTTATTTTTAAACAATAGTCGAATTGTTGCATTCTAAGTTAGCTCCCGATTGTTTTTTTGGCAGCAAACTTAGATCAACTTGAAAACAATGAAATCACATTTTCCCCTGTTTGAATGCTTCAAAATTTTCATTTTAGTGTATGTGACAGTTAGTCAAGAACTGATAGAGAAAATAGGATTTTGATTAAAAGAATATAACATAAGAGAGGTAGGCAGTTGAATTCGTGAACAGAAATAGATAGAAGGAAGATGTGAGAGAAGAGAATGCATACGGGAAACAAGAAAAATATTAGAGAGTAGCGATAGTTGTAGAGATCACATATAATTTTTTTTTTTTGGTTTTCACCACGAGGTGGTCCTGGGCGGGTCCCAACTATGGGCGGCACCTTTAAGCCATGTCCACATCCAGACTAATCCCGATCGCCAAGATCACATATAATTTTGATAATTACTGAATGGTCAATTCCTCAGAAAGGCGACTATATCATGAATGTTGGTGTATTTATCTGCTCTTATTGTTAAATGGCAACAAAATTACAGTTTGTGTGACCTATTCAATGGTATGCACTTTTAAATGTTGAGAGCAATCCCTAGACATTTGGACGCTTCATTTAACACCTTATGGTAATTGGATAACTAATGCTCGATAATTTCCTTATTTCCCCTTTTTCTTATATTTCTACTTCATTATTGTCAAGATAGTTTCTTGAATTTGTTCATGCCATATCGGTGTGACAGTCTCACATTGATTTGGTTGTATATCATTTTTATTTTTTTGCTTTCAACATATGTGGAAATTTCCTGAGAATAAATTCAATTCCCACTAATATCTTCTAGAAATCAAGGTTTTTGAATATTAAACCAAGTGACACCAAATATAAGATTCCATTTATGATTTATGTTATGTAAGATCATTGCCAGTGATTTCTGTATGCTTATCTATCTTACAGAATATATAAACTCTTCTCTGCAGGGTCTGTAAAAGATTCTGTAGTAGGCGAAGAGCGTATTGCACAGTATCTGCTTGCTGTCTTATATACTCGAGGCACTCCTCTTCACTGGAGACACTGGAATAACTGAAAAATGGATGGAATCACATACAAATCATCTCAGGAGAAACCCGGGTTCAATCCTAAGGATCTTCGGCCTTTGAAAAAGAAACCACCAAATGTGTCTGATGTTTTATATGTGGAGGTGACAATCTCTGATTCAAAATCAC
>CAOJBJ010319814.1:0-28883 GCA_948291685.1 Euphorbia celastroides | reverse complement strand
TTTTTTAACATGGACAAAGCACATCCATTGAGCAATCCAATGGTTGTACGATAACTTGATGTGAAAAAGGATCCGTTCCGTCCTCGAGAAAATGATGAAGAAATCCTCGATCCTGAAGTACAATATCTTAGCACAATAGATGCATTGATATATCTTGCCAATAATAGAAGGTTGGATATTGCCTTCGCTGTAAGTTTATTATCAAGATACAATTTTGCTCCTACGAGAAGGATTTGGAATGGCATAAAGCATATAATGCACTATCTTTGAGGAACAGTTGATTTTGGTTTATTTTATTCATGTGAATCTAACCCTGTTTTAATTGGTTATGCATATGCAGGTTATTTGTCCGACCCCCATAAGGGTCGATCTCAAACGGGTTACATGTTCACATATGGAGGTGCAGCTACTTCTTAGCGGTCCATGAAGCAAACCATTACAACTACTTTCTCAAATCATGCATAATTAATTGCGATCCATGAAGATAGTCGCAAATGTTTTTGGTTATGATCATTGACCAAGCATATCCAAGATGCATGTGGAAAATCACCCGGAAAAAAAAGAACCGACGATTATATTCAAAGATAATGCCGCTTGTATTTGCTCAATTGAAGGAATGCTACATCAAAGGAGGCAAAATAAAGCATATTTCACCAAAATTCTTTTTCAATCATGATCTCGAAAAGAATGGTGAAATAAATGTTCAACAAATTCGTTCCTGCTACAATTTAGCCGATTTATTCACAAAGGCATTATCGACATTAATTTTTAAGAAGTTAGTCCATAACATTGGAATGCGTCGTCTCAAAGATATTCAGACATCTTGCGAATAGGGGGGAGTAACACACTGTACTCTTCTTTTTTCCTTATTAAGGTTTTTATTCTATTGGATTTTTTCTTGATAAGGTTTTTAACGAGACAGTGTTTCCATTCGCATTTATGGACATCAAAGGGGGAGTGTTATATTCTTGATGTCCAAGTAAATCATTAATTGTAATTCCTATTTAGTTAATTGCTTATTTAACTCTAATTGTAATTACCTATTTAGCTCTAGTTTTCTCCTATAAATATGTGCTACTTTTCTTCATTGTAACATACCAATTTATATTTTAAATACAAAGTTCTTATTCTCTCTATTTCTCTTTGTTATTCTCTTTTTTTCATGAGCTATTAAGGTTGTTTTACAACAACTTGTTCAATTTTTTTTGTTTAATTTTAGTAACACCGTCAAATATACGTACTCTCTCCGATGTAAAATGTTTGTTCTTTTAGAAAGCATTTTATTTTTTCTTTTGTTTGTTAATTTATAATTTCAATGCATTATTCAATATTTTTTTTCTCTAGGAAAAAAATGATAATAAATAAAACTATAAGGAGTATAATTAATAAGAAAGAGAATATCAAGGAATAAATTAGCTAGTTATTATAATAGTTTAAGTAATATTTTATTGTTTTTATGAAAATCTTAAAAACAAAAACATTTGAAACTGGAGGAGTATTAGTTTGTTCATAAATTTAATTGAAGCATGTCCACACTTTCCAAGCTTTTCATTCGGAGAAAAGATTCGGAGATCTGGATCTGTATCTGAATATCATAGTTGTCAAATCGAGATACGTATCGTGTATCGAAATCCTAATTTTATGAATCGTGAATCGCGAATCGAACCATATCGTAAGATTCGGTTCAAGTCTACAATAACATAAATATACATCATTGAACATGTTCGACTTAATATATTGTAGGTCCCAGAATGGCTAAGGGAAGTACTAGAGGGGGTGAATAATACTTCACGATGGTTTTTCGTCTTTTCAAAAAGTTCCCAGGAAATTGGTAGAGTCACAAATGATCTACTTTAAAAACCAATTTTCTTAAGCTCTTATCGCTTTGGTGACAGAACTTTTTGAGAGACTACTTAAAGTTCTTTTATCAATCTCTTAAAATAACTAATCCAGTTGATATAATAATGCATGAATAATAAAGTGCAATAAAGTAAATAGAGTAGGGATAGAGAGATTGATACGCAGGAGATTTATACTGGTTCGGGTACCCCCCTACTCCAATCCCCAAGTCGACCTGACTTGAGAGTTCCACTCTATTTTCTTTACGGGTAGAAAACAAACCCTTCCTGATACTTTTTGCGGGTGCAAGTACCAAACCCTTACAGTCCTTCTCCGGGTGCAGAACAAACCCAATAGCTTTTGCGGGCACAACTATCAAAACCCAATAGCTTTCCGTGTGCAACTATCAGAAGCCAATAGCTTTTCACAGGCACAACTATCAGAACCTTCTCAGTTGTTGTTTTCACAGGCTGAACAACAAAACCTTGCAGTTAAATGCTTGTTTGACTCTCGAAGAAGCTTTTCTCGCTTTTTAGCTCTTAAAGACTTGTTGAGAAGATCACTATCGTAATACTCGATTTTGTTCTGGATCTTCTTGGAGATGAATGTCTCATTTGATCTCTATTTATAGAGATGAGAAAAGTGTCAGTTGGAATATGTCCGTTGTAAAGTTTCTGTTGTCATATGGCTATTGGAATATGACCGTTGTAATATGGCCGTTGGAAAGTGTCCGTTGTAATATGGCCGTTGGAATAGTGAAACCCAAATGCTTTGTGCCACCCAAAGTTCTTCAACGCCACCCAAAGCTTTTTGCAACACTTTTGGTCTTTCCATTTGACCTTGTGTAGCTCTTTCTTCACATCGGCTCCAACTTGTTTTAGCAGTTCATTGTCTTCTTGCATAGTCTTCAATTTTTCATTTGTAGCTTCTTCAATTTGTGCATATTTTGATATAATTAATATTTTTTGACATTATATTAATTAATCAAAATATTTGCACAGTGCTTTGTCGCCTTTAGTTGTAATCATTGAAACTTAACTCAACATATATAATCATAATTTTGTTTGCGAATGCAATTTTAAGATAGATTAAAAAGTCATATAAGCTAAACAAGTACTTAAACCTTAAAAATAATACAAACATCATGTCAATCAATGTCATTTTCTTCTTCTTCCATACTTATACTTGTCATTTTTTTATTTATTTCAAATTGATTGATTCATTCCACCTCATAAATTTGAATCAATTCTAAGGTGTATCATATCAAATCGTAAGATTCATGTTATAAATCGTAAGATTCGTATCGTGAATCATAAATTTTTAGTAAATTTAGATACACCTCATAGATACGAATTGGTTTATGGGTGAATCGAATCGAATTGTAAGACTTGTATCGTGAATCATAGAAAATTGATAACTATGCTGAATATATACTTAATCATTCATCAATTGATGCCTCCAACAATCTGAAAATTATTATTATGAAATCAGAGTAATATTGTCCGCATTATTGTAAAATAAATAAACAAAACTAATACTGTCCCTAGCTTGGATATATTTAATGATTAGATAAAAAGTTGTCACCGAAACTAACTCATTAATTAAATTTTCTATGATCTTTACAAAAAATTATATTCTTTGATTATTTTTAGAGGACCATTAATTAGCCAATTTAAAAAATATGTCTACTCACATCGCATAATAAGTTCGCTGTCTGTGTTCTCTGCCTCGTCCAAAGTAGTACCACTTAATATCCACATTTGTTATTCTCCAAAATTTATTATGATTTGATCGTAAAGCAATTACGTGTTTATTCTTCATAAATATATATGGACATTAACAAGCCGAACCAGGATTCAAACTAATTCAGTTCAGTTTTGCTTGAATTTGAAGAGAACCCATCTCGGTTCGCAGCGCTAGAGCCAAGTATCTTTTGCATACCTTGGCTTGGACTGCGAGTTTGGAAGCATAACTGAACTACATCTGCCCAATTAACTATTCTATCTAATATTCACGTACAGTTCTTTCTCCAGAATTTATTATGAGATTGAAAAAATACCTTGAACATATATAATTTACATAATACATACCATGACTTAAATAAACACAAAATAAACAAAATTACTTTCTCTGATGTTCAGGATCGGCTATTAGGGTGTGCAAGTGGTGCGACCGCACAGAATCCCGGGTTTTTATTCGGGTGCGTATACAATAGGTAAGATATTTAAATATATAAGTTAATGTGCGAACTATATTATATTGTTAGTCGTATGGTGTAGCGGAAAAGGAGCAGTGCTTAGTCTAAAGCGCGGTTCGAATTCTGCAACCGCCCTCTTTTTTCCCTTTTTCGTCAAAAACTTTACGATAGCTTCACTTCTACCTGAAATTCTCTGTACTTCACCTTCATTGTTTTCTCTTTTCTCGACCATCTCCACCAAGCATTCAACATATTAGATTTTTATTTTAACATCCATACGTTTTCCACTATAGAAAAATAATTTTAAAATTAAATTTTATTCTCATTTTTCATTAAAAATATGCATCACAACTTAAATATAGTGATTTAATAAATAACATTGTAGTTTTAGAATCAGTATATATATCTTGATGTATATTTATAAAAAACCATAAACTTGTCATTTAAAGCTTTTGGGTTTGATGTAGTGTTTTACTTTTCTTTTTATACGTGATATCTTTAGCCATTACTTACAAATATAAATATTTAGAGATATCAAATTAGAGGCAGAAAAAACATTATCATTTCATGAAAAAACATTTTATTCATAATATACTATGATTTCGTCAATATTTTGTCAGTAGTCTTTGTAATCAAATACATATGCCATTTTAATTATATATCATTTAGTATATAAGTTTTGAATTTTTTTAAAACAGTTTTAACAGAAAACCTGTTATATTGGGACCCATTTTATAGGTTTCACATAGGACCTTATAATTTTCCAAGACGTCCTGCTGATGCTCGAAGCATACCTTCTAAATTGTCTCAAAATTATATAAATATTTTTATCATAGTAATACTTACAGTCACATTTATAAAATTTTAAAGTAAACAATAAACAATAATTAATTATATGAAGGATAATTAAAAAAAAAAATACTCATTTGCGAGTTTTCGAGCTAAAACTTAAAAAAGTTTGATTTAGTTTGTATCTCAACCTAATGCCAACCTCTAGTCATGATTTATAAAGCTAAGCTTTAGTCAAACTGATCTTCAACTGTTTGTGAACCACTAAACTCTTGTTATAATACGTCAGCATTAAATAAGTTGTATAGCTATCTTATCCGACTAGTGAGAGTAGGTCGGAAGTGAACTACTACCAATGCCAATTAATACTATGTTTACATATGCTCACACCTAATTTTATTATTTCCTAACATGGTATTTAATTTCTAACCAAGGATTTGTAATTTTTTTTCTTGTGTCATTTCATAGCGTTTTTGTTTTTTCCCATGACAATTTCCATCCTACAAAAAATTTGAATAAGTATGATGAAGTATGAGGCGGATTTCCTTTTTTATTTTATGAAACTCCTAATATTTTCTTTTGGTACTTATTGAGAAAACATAGGTTTAAGCATTAAACTCAGTGAAACACATTTTAAATTTTTTATGTTTATAAAAATGCATTTTCCATCTATCAGAAAATTGACTTTTACTTAACTTGTCAAATGTTTTTCTAAGAAAAAGAAGTTTTTGTTTAATAGTATGTTATTGGTAGCAGTTACGAATGGGGTCCCCTTGGAATAGCATGAGTCTGAGTTGTGTAGATTACGACCGCGAATATTTTAACATTGATTTACATTACTCTTACTCACTGTTTTAAAAGGCCTCGTCTGGCTCTGTCCAAACCCTATTTTTGGGGTTTGTCGCCGTGACTTGGGCTCCTAGGCGTTTTCAGGCCCTAAGCCGATTTATAGCCGCCCAGGTCCCGTCTGGTCTGATTTATTCCGTTCAGACGTCACCTAAATTCAATTTTTAATGATTTTATATTTATAAAAAATGTGTTTTTAATTTTTTATCTACAAAAAATAACTTAATTTGTCAAATTGAGGTTTATTGAAGTCTTTTTACAATAAAATTTATCATTTTGAATCTTCAAACTAAAATTAATTTACGTTATACCATAAATAAGAATGTATATACCATTTTTAACAATTAAATTTTTTAAAATATAGTTAAAAATATATATTTTACATATTTAATTATGGTATAAGTCAATTTTCAATTATATTTATATTTTTATTTTTTAATAAATATTAAAAATAATAAAAATATTAATCCGTCTGAGCCCCGCCTAGACCCCGCTCAGGCCCCGCCTAAGCCTCAGAAGCCCTGGCCGTCCGACTAACGCCTAGTGCCTTTTAAAACCTTGCTCTTACTCAATGCCAAAGGAACACCAGCTTTGTGATATTTCTTTTCAACAAGTTTAATCAATGAATTTTTTTGAATAATTAATAAATCCTTGAAGAGGTTGTGTTTCGAATCTAAGACATTCCACCAATACATTGGAAGGTGTATCACTTAATCAATGAATTTTAATTCTTTTAAACACAAGTGAAATTAGAAATTATATCCATAATAGAGAATTTTAATGATGGCTTTGTTGAACTTGCAACTAGTTTTTTGTATATGTATTTACCAAATCATTTTGAATTGTTCACTAATCTGTAAGTTGGAAGCAGGATCATCAAAGTGGTCCATTTAAATGCCAATTATGTGTCATGAGAATGAAAGTTAGTTTATTTATAGAACCAATTACTTTGCGATAACCGGGCAAATGAGCTTTTGTCACTATTTTGCAAACGCCAAGAAAAATATCCTCCTTTAAAATCATAAAACTCCCGCTCTTAATGGCTGGATGAAGGACACTTGTGAAGCAAGATAAGGAATCAATAACATATTGATAACTCAAATCTTATTTCAAGTATCCTTTACTACTCCCATAAAAAAAATCCCATAAGAAAAGTATCCTTTACTACATATATGCTAAACCCTAACATATTTAGCTGCAGAATTCTTTTACTCAATGTAGCAACTGTCACAAAGTTGAACGATAGCCAAAAAATTTGTCGACTTTAGCTTAGAAATTTGAGTAAGACTACCATGAAGATAACTAATAACTACTGATCATTGACCAACTAATGGATTCGACTTTTGGGTATGTTATTTTCTCTCTACTAGGGTTAACTCTCCAGCTGGTGAGATGGAAACTAACGTAGACAGAACCTAGCGTATTCGACCATCTAACGAGGTATCAACTTTTAGTGCGCATGATAACAATGTGACCGACTCGCAAGTCACAATTTCAGAACTGGGAGAACACGCTACACTGCAAGGATAAAAGATACCAGGCGGGGGTTCGTCTTAAGCGTGTGTCAAAGAGACCAAAGAAGAAGGGTACTCAGCTAGATGAACCAACTGAAGAAGAAAAAGAGAAGTAAAAGGAGAGAAATCTAATGCCACGGATTGATGTCATGGTGTCTTGCATGGACCATATGATCTGGAAATGGAGATTGAGACCTTTGATTGGATGAAGAAGTGCAAGTTCATGATACCTTCAAAGGATCAAAGGGTCATTGATACGCCAGCCGGCTGGTTCAGCATTTACCAGATCCAAGTTTGGCAAGGATTTACCTATCTTTTTCCGGATGAAATTTGTGAACTTCTGTCTTTCTAGGGTGTGTGTCCGGCTCAGATACATCCCAACACATGGACAAATAATGTTGGGCATTACCAGTTGTGCAAGGGTCTTGGTCGTCCATTCAATTCGGAATTCTTCAGGCACATTGGGTTGGAGAAACTGCATGGAAACGAAGACCATGTGCATGTACAAGGTCGCAAGGGTTTTTACCATTTCACCAACAGGATTCAGTAGCTGAAGGGTTGGAAACCCTTTTATTACTTTATAAAAGTAAGAGAGGACTATCCGCCAGTTCTAACCGTCTGGAGACCGAGACGGCTAATGCCTCCCCTGCGATTCATCGCACTGCAAAATGACTACCACCACACCGTCTCAATGTTTCAACAGCTAGAAAAAGAGAGGTGGACTTCGTCCGAGGCGGTGACTGCTTTCATTCTTGACTTGCCTATAGTTACATACGACTTTGAGACAGACGTTTTAACTTTTTATTCAGGTCATGACCCTTCACGTAATTTTCTTGACTGTAACATGTTTCACATTTACTTATTTTGCAGAATGACAAAAGTTGGTTTCATTCCTTTTGTTTTTGTTGTTGTTGTTTGTTAGGATAAAGGAATAATTTGTTTACTTTACTTCCTTAATCCCATTACACACATAAAGGCTTTTTCTCGCCCCCCTTTACATCTTAAGGTACTAATTTCTTTTATAAATGTAAGATAGTAAATTAATATAAAAATCATTTTGAATGATAACAAAATGATATATAACTATAGTAATTTATTTTTTTTTTTTGAGACAAATAACTACAAAATAAATAAAATGGACATGATTCCCTTTCCTCAAACACATCCACATATGTAAGTGAATCAAAGCCAAAAAATTTCATTTCCTTTCTTTCCTTTTTCCTTTCTTAATTCCCTTTCCGTTTTCTTCTTGCATGAACCAAATGCTCTCTATATTCACAAAAGAGATGCCCAATCTCATATGGGGAGAGCATAATACACTTAATCCGGCGAGCATGTAAAAAAGTAAAATAGTCAAATCAATAAAATTTAAAGTTGGATTATGATTCTCTAAAGTTGAAAAGTAACTTTAGAGTGCATTTGAGTGGATCTCATTCACACAATCAATTTTGGATGGTTATGATTAAATATACATTTTCTTAAAAATTCTCTTTCACACTAACTTTGTTCCTATCTCTCTCTAACTTTAGAGAATCCAAATCCGAATTTAAATACAAGACATTTGAAAAACCAAACCCATTAATCTCTTAACTAGTGGTGTAACTTTCAAAATTCTCATAAAAGAGTCAAACCACCCAACTAAAATTTTCATCATTGTCCTTCAACTTGTATATATTATCATGACATAACATCATCTTCTGAATTTTTAATTGTAATTAATCTTCTGTTCCTTTTCATAAACTTCAACCGTTTTTAATCGCGTTATATCTGTCTATAAACTCCAATTAAGAATTAATCAAAAGATGAAACAAATAAGTAAAATTAAAATCCAAATTAGTGCAACTGGCGGCAACATATGTATTAACTGAAAGAAGAAAGCAAACCAACCATGGAAAATAGATCAACAAGATTACTACTTATCGTGCACTTCACTTCATAAATACAAATCTCCCTGCTCTTCCTTTACATTATTTAAACTCACAAATTACATTTTGTGCCAAATCACATTTTCTTTTTTTAATTGTCCCTTCTCTCTCTATCTCTTTCTTTATTTCATTTTCTCTGCAAAAATGGAGTTTGGTAGCATTCTGCAATTTCTTGAAAACAAGAATATTTTGGTCACGGGTGCTGCTGGATTCTTAGCAAAGAGTAATAAGCTTTATCATTCTCTCTTCAGATTATTCTTTTGATAACATCTAATGATAGTTATAAACTATATAGCAATTATAGTATTCAGAGTACAATTTTAAGCATTAGATCTCCCAACAAACTGGGACAAAAGTTAATTACAGAAGAAACTAATATCTTAATTTGTGTTCAATAAAATCATTGCAGTTTTTGTGGAGAAAGTTTTGAGGGTTCAACCAAATGTCAAGAAATTATATCTTCTTTTGAGAGCTGCAGATGCTAAATCTGCCTTTCATCGATTTCAAACTGAGGTAATCATTATTCTATTTTTCATTAGATTTCATTTATTGCAAAAATTGGTTTTGGTTTGATAGTTACTAATAATTATCCTAAGTTGAGTAATGTTCTGTATTATTGATTTAAGTGAAGTCGTTTACTTAATTGTGTGAAATGCTACATGAAAGGAATTATAATTTGTCACATATATTTTATTGAGAAAAGGGTTTAATCTTTTTAATTCTTTTTTTTATAGACTTAATCTTTTTAATTCTGAATCAATGTTATAATTTATTTAGAAATATCATATTTGTTTTTATACATATTTTCATGTAATATTATATAATTTAACTATTTTTGCAGGTCGTCGGCACAGACTTGTTTAAAATTCTAAAAGAAAAATGGGGTTCAAATTTAAACTCATTTCTCTCTGAAAAAACAGTAATTGTCGCTGGGGATATGTCTTATGATGCGGATTTAGGAGTTAAAGAACCCAATTTATTATATGAAATGTGGAAAGAGTTGGATGTTATTGTAAACTTAGCAGCAACAACTAACTTCGACGAAAGGTAAATTAGAAAACAATATTTAAAAATTTGTTGGAACTGTTCATAGTTTCCAAACCCTGAAATATACATTTATAATATTGCGATAAATATTCAAGTTAATAAATTTGGTGCAGGTATGATGTTGCACTTGGAGTTAACACAATTGGGGTAAGAAATGCGATGATCTTTGCCAAACAATGTGAGAAACTCAAAGTGTTTGTGCAAGTATCAACTGGTAAATAATTAAGCACACGTAACATTTTAATTAATTCACCAAATTATAAAAATATCAGTATTGTTTAATTAAGAGAAAGATAATTAATTATGTTGCAGCATATGTGTCTGGGGAGAAGGCAGGATTAGTTGGAGAAACTCCATATAGATTCAGTGAAACATTAAATGGAATATTAGGACTTGGCATTGATGAAGAAAAGAAATTAGTTGATGACATATTAAATCAACTCCATGCTGAAGGGGCCAATGATAAATTTATTAAAGAAGAAATGAAAAATATGGGCATCCAAAGGTTAGTCTTCCATACCTTTAATTTTATCTATTTATTTGTAAGAAGTTTTTCACTAATAATTAAATTAGTTGTATAGTGTTAATATTTAATAATTGGAATTCATAACTTGCCGCAGTTGATAATAAAATATTTCATAATTTACTGGAATTAGTAGAGCGCTCCTGTGAAAAAGGTGGATTTTTTTGAAAGAGAAATGAACTCATGCAGATTTTTAGAATCTTTATGGAAATTGAAAAAATATTGTCATTTTCACACCCGATGTTAGAAAAGAACATAAAACCTAAAAACAATGGACAATTTTTTGCAAATCGACTTGAACCAGACCAATTAAGCTGGACCATAGTTAATTGTTTTGGCTTTAGCATGTTCTTTTCTAATTGTCACTTTTAATTAGTTAGTCTTTGTTGTTGTTTTTTAGCTGTTCATTTAATTTCTCAATCACTTTTCATCATGTTTTTTCTAATTTATTCTTGTATTAATGGAAGGAGAGATTAAATATTAAGATAATTATGAATTGATATTGACAAAAAGATGAAATATGATGGAAAAATAAAAAATTTTAGCGGTGCAGTAAATTTTTTTTAGTTTTTGTTAATTAGTTAAAGCGACAACTACAAAAAAAAAAAAAGAAAAATACATAGGGCGTATATTTTTGTTTTTGATCTGATCTCGATTGTTAGAAAATCTTTACAGTACTTATACCAGCAGCTGCAGCAGAAGAAGAGGAGTTTTTTTCTATTATAACCGAAAATAAATTTAAAATCATCTAACAAAATCAAATTTATAAATAAGGATGCAACATTTAATGCAACGTGACTAAATAAATTTGAGATTTTGATATTATTTTTTATAAAATTATTCAATGATAGTTTTGATTTTTGAAAGGAAGCAAATTTACTTCTAATTTGACTAATGCAATACGTTAATCATGTTGGATATCACACACTGTTTGGCTAGTGTGAAATACTCATTATATTGATGAAATAATCTTAATCCTTTAAGATATCTTTTGGAGTAATATAGGTGTAACAAATCAAACTATGATGACAAATACAATAAAACAAAATGAAAACTAAGCACTTTACATTATGGCCCTGATAATTCAGTTCTTTCAAATCGAACCGAACCGAACCAAAATAATTTACTTTGATTTGATTTACATTGAACTGAATTTTATAAGGTTTAGATTTCTAATTTTCTCCTATTAGATTTTTGGTTTATTTGGTTTGGCCAACTTCTTGACCAAACCGACATATATTTTCCTTACAATTCAATCCTCACCAACTTAGGATTTAATCAATATCTAATCTGTTTTCTAATTCATACGAAATCGAACTGAGACATGGTAAAAATTCGATAATTTAAATAGATAAAAAAATAGTAATAATAAAGCTCTTAAAAGACTTATTGAAGAAATAGAAAAGAGTATCTTTCAATATTAAATGCAATATTTATTTTATACTTTAATACATAATTGGCATATAGTTTATGTGGCAACACTTGATAAGGAAAAAAAACTTGCCGTTTATGAGTATTAAATGATTAAAGTGGTTATAATGAATGATTAAGGATGCAATTTAGGGAAGGTCATGTCAGTCAAATTATGGCAATTTAAAATACCTAATGAATATGGAGTTAATTTAAAAAACAATATGATTATATCTCATAATTTTAAGCAGAAAAAAGTCCCATCAAGACCGGTTGAGACCCAAATACGACTTAGTTGATAATTAAATTCACATTAAATGTTGGTACCGACATAAATAAATATCGCTATGGCCAATGGGCACATTTATCTATCAACCATTCATCAAGGATATACCCATTATGTTCGTATTTCAAAAATTGGGTACATCGGGATTTCTTGAACTTATCTTTAAATGCTAATTTATTTCTTAAAATTTTGAAATGTCTCAAATAACTCCATTGACTACAAAAGTATAAAAGTTGGCATCTTCAACTTAAAAAATGTATTGGTTTGTCCCTTAAGCGCCAGACTTTTGTTGACTTGACTTTTTAAAGATATCGTGTTCTTTCTCCAATCAAAAGTTGATACATGAGATACAAGAGACATATTGACTCATTTTTAAAGTTAAAAGGGGTAAAAAGGTATACTTAAGTAAGTTGAGGGAATAATCTGAAACACTTCAAACTCAGGGGTCCCTATATATTAAGATTGTCATGAGATGATATGCTTGATGCCACATAAAATATATTTATTATTTATTGAAGAATTAGAATTTTTGAAGGTGTTAGAGTTAGACAAAGAAAAAACAAATGGGTACAATATTTTTTTCATTAGGAATAATATAAATATTAAGACTATGCCTTATCTATAAGCTTAGGTTTTCGGGTAAAACGGTTCCATGACATGTCTTTCTTTACATTTTGATATCTTTATTTACAATTTTAAAATAAGAATAGCTGACACCTATAAATGAATATGTATTATATCTTATTTAGTTTTGATGAATGAAATTAATAGCGCAAATAAATGAGTAGGGCAAAGGTGTACGGGTGGCCAAACACATATGTGTTTACAAAGGCAATGGGAGAGATGGTAATTGGAGAAATGAAAGGCAACTTATCTGTTGTTATTGTGAGACCAACCATTGTAACTAGCACTTACAAAGAACCTTTTCCTGGTTGGGTTGAAGGGGTCAGGTAAATTCTTCAATTCAATGAATTTCTAGAAATTATTTTTTCTGTAAATTTTTGGAATTCTATTTATGTTATGATTTGAATTTTGTGTGTGATGATTTATTTATAGGACAATTGATAGCTTAGCTGTTGGCTATGCCAAAGGAAGATTGACTTGCTTTCTTGGTGATATTAATGGAGTTGTTGACGTGGTGAGTCATTTTAGCCTTCGGTATTTGCAATTAAATGTACACGCGTTATGCTTATTTTATTAGGTATTGCTATATAATAAGATATTAAAAAAAAGTTTAATAAACAACAAGACTTAGTCTGGTGGGCACCACACTTTGTTAGGAAATCCAACGAGTGTGAGGTTGTGGGTTCAAGCCCCACAATCAACAATTTAAGTAAAAATTCCTCCTTATTACTCAAAAAAAAAAAAGTTTAATACATAAAGAAGGACTTCAACTTGTCTTCAAAAACATTCTGAAAGTTTGGGGAGGCACAAGGTTTTTCGGGACAATTAATTGAAGCCCTTCTTTATGTATTAAGCCTTAAAAACATGTTAAGATATGTTGATAGGGTGACTTATATTGGATTAAAATAAAGTGGATCATTAAACAAGTTGAATTTCTCGAATTATCCCGTTTATTTGTGGTAACGTTGTTGTTATTGAAATGCAGATTCCGGCGGACCTGGTAGTAAATGCAACAATAGTAGCAATGGTGGCTCATGCAAATGGAGCAAGGCTAGAGGAACAAGAAGAAGCAATATATCACGTGGGTTCTTCGGTGAGGCATCCGATGAGATACACAAACCTCCAAGACTATGGCCTCACTTACTTCACCAACAAGCCCTGGATTGGCAAAGATGGAAAGCCTATCAAAGTTGGCAAGGTTAAGGTTTTGGGGAGCATGGCTAGCTTCCGACGCTACATGGCTATTCGTTACTTGCTTTTGCTCAAGGTACTCTTCTTATCGGGCCTTTATATTAAGAGCCGGCCTTTTTGCACCCCATTCTGATCCGACTGTTGATTATTTAATTAATACTTAATTAAATACACATTTATTGATAATCAACGGTCGGATCGGAGTGGGGTGTGCAAAAAGCCGGCTTTTTGTATAAATTCCCTTCTTTATAATGCCTCTATTTACTTGCTTTTTCAGACCGTTGTCCTACAAAGTTATTATCGTAAGCTTATTTTAGGATATGTTTGGGATTGAAGTTTCGATTATTGTTCCAAACAGTTATTCCAAAACACTTTTCGCATAATAATAGATTTTAACTTTGAATAACATATTTTGATACTTCATATTAATAATTTAGGAACTGTAAATGTTTTTTCAAAACTAATGCAAATTTGAAAATTAAAGAAACTTTTAAAGAAAGAAGTCTGCAAAGCAATCCCAAATCCCGTAAAACAAGAATTTTAAGGTTTTGGATGATACTAATTAATTAAGATATATTTGATATTACCTTTCCAAAGAAAATTTGATAAAATGCAGCTTTTTATGGAAAACCAATGTAATATTTTTCAAAAACAAAGCAATAAACTATACAACTGCATTTTCATAAATCTTTTAGGAGCATTTTTGTTCATCATGTAAGCATAGTTATTAAGTATTAGTTGCCAATCGAATTAAGTATCTAGTCAATTCAACCAACTAATTGATCATTATATATTGATTAAAAAGGGACTAGAAGTTGCAAATACAGCATTTTGCCGGTATTTTGATGGAATGTATAAGGATCTAAACCGAAAGATCAACTATGTGATGCGATTGGTGGAGTTGTATCGGCCATACTTGTTCTTCCAAGGACTGTAAGTATTTAATTCAACCTATTATTTTACAAATTTGACTTTCTGAATCACAGATTTTTTTTTTTTTTTTTAATTTCGGTTTACTTGCAGATTTGATGATATGAACACAGAAAAACTGAGGTTGGCAGCACAAGAGAACATTGGCGAAGAGAACGATTTGTTCTACTTCGATCCTAAATCAATAAACTGGGAAGATTACTTCATAAATACTCACATTCCAGGTGTGGTGAAATACGTTTTTAAATGAATTTTACTCCTAAGAAATAATGAGTGAGTTGCATACATACTTAATATATTGGATGTCTATTTCAATTAAATTTTATTTGTAATTTCTTAATAGTCATGCAATGTAATTTATGTTGTCAAATATGTTTGGCAGCTTTTCAGTTAAATACATTCTTTAAGTGTATCAACCAATAATAATTTTATTTTATGATGTTTAATGATATGATAAGAAACTATTTCAAATGACTTGTTGTAAGAAAGATGAAAAGGAACAACACTAAGTCATGTTAAAATTAGAGAATATTGTTTAGTTTGTTAGTAGTTTAGACTTTGCTAGAGATAAAAGCTAATCGTTGTTAACTTGGAATTCATGTATAGTTGACTGCTTTTCCGTTTTAGTTGGTCAGGTATATGTGTATAAATAGCTCACTTGAGCTAAGTCATTGATTCTATTGTTGAGAATTGGTTTTACTTTTATCATGTATCAGAGCTTTTGGACATCCAATGTTTTCTAGCTTTTTTCCATTAATTCAAAATTGGCTGAATAATATTGAAGAGTGCACAGATGTTGTTCTATTATGAGTTCTCGATTCTGTAACTGAATTTGTAGAAATCAATTAGCTTTTTGTTGGAACTTCGGATTGGAGTTTATTGTGATTTGATCGGCCAAACAAAGTGTAGATCTAGTTTCCAGTCTTGATTCCAATTTTGTTTCTTTTTGGATTTGACAATGAAGATTTCACGAATTGATCTTCAATCTAAATTGTTGATATTTGAAGTTCAGAAATTACAATTGAAGTCGGTTGAAGATTTCATTGATTATTTTTGCTGAAGTTTTTTTTGCTATGGAACTGCCGATATTGTCATAGGTCGTATTTATTTTCTGATTGTGCTACGTGAAAATGAACTCTTGAACTTCATATAACTGGAAGCTACAATGTCTAATAAGTTGCTTTTTCGAATGAAAAGTCAATTTATAGAGGAGTTTGAACTTGGGATCACAATGGATTCTTGTATGCTCTAGATTATAGGATCTAGATCCAATGTTTCCAAATAGGTTGGATCCCTATTTGGTCCAGGTCCAAGAAAATGGACACTAATCCATTACCGAATTTCGTTGTTGGATCCATGTCCTAACCCATGATTAAAACCAACCCTCCTCCTATTTTACTCTCTCCTAAAAATGAGAAGTCCCCACATGTTTATAATTAAAGTATTGATATGGTTGGAGTTGAGCAATTGGTGAGTAAATTATACAACAAATGAAAAAGACATAATTTACACATAACATTCAACGGAAGTACTTTGACACAATTTTAAGGGACTACTTCCTCTACACACATCCAATATGGAATGTGAAAGGGCACAAGTCACAACACATATATGTAGATTTTTAATAGGCATCATGGGCCATGGCTGCTCCCCACCAAACAAGGTTTGGGTGCAACGTAGTTGAATTGCGCGCTTAAACTGATGACTAATTTCAACAAATGACTAGTGTTTTTAATTACTTTCAAAGGAATGCGAATTTTTTATTTATATTAAGATGTTTCTATATTAGCTTGCAAAGTTGTAGTAGAGATGAGGTGGACAATTTATTTGCTTCCTCTATGTATGATGAAAAGCTTTTATTCTAAACCTTTAATTACTTTATGTGTAAAAGAATTCTATACTTATTTTCTCAGTATTATTTTTATGGTTCATTTCTTTATCTATTTAACTAGTGTATATTCTTATTTGCTTACAAATTAAATGTATAATTTACACCATATTTAGTTTGAATAGCATTTCTTTTTTTTTTTCTTTTCCACTTCGGGTAATAAGAAGTTCACAATATTTTCAACATACGTTTATATGGTTATTCACGAAATGTGCTTGGATTTCAAATGTTTTTTTTTTCTAATATTTAATAAATTCTTGAAGATGTTGAGTTTCAAACCCAAGACCTCCAATCTCTACATTGAAAGGTGTATCATCAAATGTTTTCCTTTTAATAGGTAATTAATTGGATGTCACTCAGTTATAAAATCCCTTAACATGCATGAGAGGTCGAGATCCAATATGTATGATCCATTCGACTGCAATTTTATTTATATTTATTGCAGGTGGTGTTAGCTATTTATTGGTCTCTTTGTGGGCTTGATGAGAGGTCAGAGGTAGTGAATAACCTCTTTTAGTGGAAATTGGTTTGAGTGAAGGATGGTCACTTTTGAGGAAAGTATACTTAGAAGTCGGAGATGGGAGTTATACCGGATTCTGATCTGGTGAAAGCTAAAAGTGATTTTGCAGACAATTTCAAGATAAATAACATTGGTTAGATATCGAATACACTCAAATTTATCCTTGTTCAGACTCCGCATACATCCAGTCCCCAAAACTCTTGCTGCGCTTTAATCCATTATTGGTCTTTTTAAAGGCAGAGAACAAGCCTTTACAAGTTTTCTCTGGGAATTCCCCTCCAGAATTAGGATATACCACTAGGATACTCACACCTACAAAGTCCTATTCTAGTTCGCTGGGATATACCACTAGGATTTATCACAACTAGCTGAGTCCACTTAGGGAAGGATATACCATTAGGATACCCCACATAGTTGAGTCCTTCTTCAATGGGATATACCACTTCAACGATCACTCACCGATCCTAAACCTAAGTCCTAACTTTTCAATTCCCCAATTGAAAAGATTTACAAGTTTGTTTTCTTTACAAACAATTTCTAACAGATATTTTCCAATTGATTATTCTCTCGGGTGATTGCTAATTCTCTGATATCTTTGATTTGCTCTCTTTAGCAATTGGAATCAATGGCTTCTTCTGTTCTCCAAGTCTTCCATTTATAGGTTGGGAAATTAATATTACCGTTGGAGAAGAATCAATCTTGATCGTTGAAGAAGCGAATAGGTGCATCCGGACTGTTGTGATGGCGGTTAGTCAGCGTGTTTCTGGCAGAATATCTGTCTGAAACTGACTAGCGTGGCTTTGGCGATTGCGGTGAATCATCACGCGCTCTCTGATTGGTTGCCTTCTGAAGTCCACGCCCTTTATGTCTCCATCAGCAATTGCTTTTGTCGTTTTGTGCTTCTTTCTTCTGCTATTAGGTAGAAGAGCATTAATTGCACCTCGGGACTTGCTTGATTCTTCTTTCATACACTTTGTGTTCTTCCAAAGCGTTTGAGTCCGATTGCTGACAGTGTCCACGTGGATTGTAGACTTCGGAGCTCTTCCATAATTGAATTCCAGAGTTGTGCTGAGTCCGAAATTTATTCTTTGATCATGTTCTCATCTACGGCTTCTTTGATTCTTAATCCGACGCTGTGTAGAATTCGGGTCTTCGATCTTCTTCCTCCGGAGCTGTGTAGAGTCCGGGTCTTTGATTTTCGATACATGATTTGTATTCTTCAAACCATGGAGTTAGTTCAGATTTGATTCTAAGTGATCTAACTCCAACACTATTGTTGATGGCTGATAACTATTATTGATACGTTTATATCTTTAAAGTAGTTAAAAGCACTTTATTTATAGGGAAATGAATTAAATTTCAAAACTAGTGTCTAATGTTTGTGAAATTATGGTGAAATGTAAAAATGCATTCACTAATATTAATTTACATGAACATATGCTATAAAATTTCCTGAAGTTCTGTTGTAAGATAAGGGTTCATCGAAACCACCAGCATGGATGTAAAAGGGGTGAAAAGAAAATCAAATATTAAACGGGAAATCTTTGAGAAACTCAAGAAACGTTTGTGTGCGGAACAAACGTTACATTACCCTCACCAAATCTGCTGCAATAACATTTGATACTACTTAATGTGAAAAGTTGATTTGAAAAACCTTCTGACGAATAATAAAAATAACTTTCGCAACAAAGTATACATAATTTTGTTGCTTCTAAGTGATCATTTTTTATTTATTTTTATTATTTTTTATATTTATTAATAAAAAAATATAAATTTAACTAAAATTGGGATTGTAACATAATAAATTATTTAAAATTTATATTTTAATTATATGTTAGAAATTATTAGATGTTATAAATGGTATAAGCATTCTAATTTGTGACATAAAACAAATTATTTTTCGATCAAATAAACTATTTTTTATAGTTCATTGTAAGAATATTATAATTTACCTTAATTTGATCAAATAAACTATTTTTTATAGATCGAAATTTGAAACATATTTATTAAAACATGAAATATTTACAAATTGAGTCTAGCAGCGTTTAGATGGAATAAATCGGAATACATGAACTCTAAGCGGCCATTAATCAGTCTAGCAATCGAAAGGGTCTAAAATTGGGGATTTTATACCAAGAGTCCGGCTTTTTGCACCTCACCTCGATCCAACCGTTGATTAATTAATTAATACTTAATTAAATACATATTTTGAGATAATTAATGGTTAGATTGGAGTGAGGTGCAAAAAGCCGGGCTTTTTGTATAATTTCCCCTAAAATTGACGGACTCCAAAAAAGCTAAAGTGATTTGTATAGTCATATTCCATCCACTGATTGATTTTGGTTTCGTCAATTTCTTATTAAATATCCGTAAAAATCAATCAAACTATTAAATGAATTATTTTCTTCTTATTTAGCTCTATGCTATTAAATAAACCTTTTAATTGATTGGTGGGTCTTAAGCCCAATGGTCCCTAAAAGTATATAAACCTTTTATGGACTTGCAAGCGCCCAAATGTTAATGAGAGTAGAAAACCGAACCAAACCGAAATAACCGATCTAATTGATGCTATTCGATTTATTAAGTTCGTTTTTCGGTACATATGCTATTCGATTTTAAATTTTATTTATTTTTGGTGCATTCGGTCGACCCCATCTTTGCTGCAAGACTAATGGCACAAAAGAATCACTCAAAGATCTCCAATTCACAAGGTCACACAAGTCTTTAGCATCATCTAGTGAACTCCGCGCACAATGCAATCCACTTTTCTCGTGGCTTCGAACCTTGGCTCTAATACCATTATTAGTTGACTTGCTCGTGCTACATCTATACTCTACATTAATATGATATTATTCATTTTAGACCAAGCTCTTGCAAATTTGTTTTTGGGATCATTCTCAAAAGCCTCTTACTAATGAAGTTTGGATGTGGACTCATACTTTACTTGAAGTTCACCCCATCTTTCCATGTGGAATTGATTGGTTTGCTGCCCAACTGTTGAAAGATCACAATACCAAAACTCGTACTATTCAATTGACAAGGTAATTGAAGGTCGTGCATATCTATCTTTGCCATAGGAGTTTGTAATAAATACTTGTATAAGGATGTAATGGTGACTACTTGGTTACATACAGTTGCATTAGTGATGAGGAAAAATATAGTTCACATATAAGTAAGAGCACTAAAGTTGAAACCTAACTGTATAAACATGTCTAATATATAATAAAGAAGCGAAAAAAATATGGACTTAAAGCGGAAATTTTGTCCGTTGTCTCCACTTCAATCTGTATATAACCAGCTGATTGTGGTCATTTTTTAAATTGACCTAATGCTCACTTTAACTTGTTTAAAAAATATTTTAAGGTATCCAAATTATTGGAGTGTTCCTGTACGTACCTCAACTTTTAAAAGGTGTCCTCGTGGGTACCCTAACTTTTAAAAAGTACACCTTTTAACTACTTCAGTGCCATGTGTCAACATTTGGTTGGTTTGACTATTCAAAAGATGTCAATTTTTTTACTTACTAGAAGTTGACACGTGAAACTGAGGTAGTAAAATGGTGTACTTATTGAAAGTTAAGGTACCTACGAGGACATTTTTTGAAAGTTGGGGTACCTACGTGGACACTCCAATAATTTGGGTACTTTGAGAGAATTTTTGGAAATAGTTGAAGTACAAAATAAAGGGAAATTGTAACGGTTACTGTTTCTTCAAACATTGTTTATACTTTTACTGATTGCGTTTGATTATTCTCTGTTTTATGACTTTTTTACGAGATTCATTATTTTATCTTTTGATCTACATTCTTTCCTTCTTTGTTTCTTCTCTTCCCTTCCCATCTCTTTTTCTCTCCTCCCCTCTCTCTTTCCCCATTTTCTGGCTGGCCGACGCCGGCACCGTCCACCCCGAACGACGGCGAGATCTGGCAACGAGCAAACGGTGATGGGACGGCGAGACAACGAGCTAAAGGCTGGGTGGGCTTTGAACAGCAATGGGGCTTCGGATCTGGCGGCACCATGCGTTTTTCGGCGATATCTGGGCTTCGAACGGTGAACAATGATGGGGCTGGATCTGGGGCAGAGGGGCTTCCTCGGCGGGGAAAGCGGCCGGATCTGGGGCGGAGGGGCTTCGTTGGTGGGGAAATCGACCGGATCTGGGGCGGTGGGGCTTCATCGGCGGGGAAAACAGCTGGATCTGGGGCAGTGGGGCTTTATCGGTGGAGAAAACGCAGAGATCTGGGCGACGGGGCTTCGTCAACGGGAAATAGGCCGAAATATGGGCAGCGGGGCTTCATCAGCGGGAAAACGACGAGATACTTTTATACTGTTTAAGTCGAAAGTATTATTTTTTTACCGTTGTTTGCAGATTATTATACTCTTTTGTGAAAATGTATATTATTTTTTTAACTTTATGTTTTGATTCATTAAACTGTTTTTGATTTGTTTATTATCCTTTATACTGGTCACAGTTACAATTTCAGGAATGTTATTTCATTTTCAAATGTGTTATACTATTTTATGTCAAAAGTATATTTGTTTTGCACTGTTTTTCGTAAATTATTATACCATTTGTAAGAAGGTATACGATTTTTACACTTCATGTTTGAATTCTTTATACTGTTTTTCATTAACATATTATACTTTATACTTTTTTGCAGTTGCTAATGTTGCTTCTGCTTGTTTAAGTTTAGAAGTAGTTGTAGAAGAGAATATACCTTCGCGAGTTGATGTTGAAGATGATCATACTATTATTTTATCCCATTTCCAAAAAAATATATTACTCTTACACTGTTAATGCAAAATTATTATTCCATTTTTGCATTATTATGATTGAAACATTAATTCAGTTTCAAAAAAGGTATATTAATTTTTCATTGCTAAGGCAACATTATTATACCATTTTTCATCTTGGATAATTTCATTTAAATGTTGTTGTATGTTTACGATTTCAGCATTCTTGTGAATGAATCATTATCTCACTTTCAAAAAAGGTATATTAATTTTGATTTATTAGAAACCGATTCACCATACTTGGAAACCGTTAATCTTTATTGCCAAATTGAAACGACCATATCTTTCAAGCCGTTAATTTTTTTTTGACACGATTCTTTAAAATATTTTGTTCATTATGTTTATCTTTAAAACAAAATCCATGTTGATATATTTTTGACGAAATTTTTTTTTATTTCAAATTGTTATACCGAAATTTGAAAAGGTATAACAATTTTGCACTATGTTTATAAAACTATTATACTGAAATGAAGCCGGTATAACAATTTTACACAAATTATGTAAAAATATTATCCCAAAATTTGAAAAGGTATAACACTTTTATACATTCAATGTAAAAGTATTATCCCAAAATGAAATCGGTATAATAATTTTACACAAATAATGTAAAAATCTTATCCGAAAATTTGAAAAGGTATAACACTTTTACACATTCAATGTAAAAGTATTATCCCAAAATGAAATCGGTATAATAATTTTACACAAACAATGTAAAAATCTTATCCCAAAATTTGAAAAAGTATATTATACATTCAATGTAATATTATTATCCCAAAATGAAATCGGTACAATAATTTTACACAAACAATGTAAAAATCTTATCCCAAAATTTGAAAAGGTATAACACTTTTACACATTCAATGTAAAGTATTATCCCAAAATGAAATCGGTATAATAATTTTGCACAAACAATGTAAAACTTTTGTCCCAAAATTTGATAAAGTATATCAGTTTTATACATTCAATGTAAAATTATTATTCCAAAATGAAATCGGTTTAATAATGTTACACAAACAATGTAAAAATCATATCCCAAAATATTATACCAAATTGAAGTCGGTATAATACTTTTCATTTCAGCATTGTTGTTACGGAAATATTATCCCAATTTCAAAAAAGTATAATAGTTTTTCATTGTTATTCTAAAAGTGTTATACCGTTTTTAAAAGGTATAAGATTTTTGCACTTTAATTATAAAAATATTATACCAAATTGAAATTGGTATAATACTTTTCATTTCAGCATTGTTGTCCCAATTTCAAAAAAGTATAATACTTTTTAATTGTTATTGTAAAAGTGTTATACTGTTTTTTATAAGGTATAAGATTTTTGCACTTTAATTATAAAAAGTATTATACCAAATTAAAAATCGGCATAATATTTTACATTTCAACACTATTTTTACGGAAATATTATCCCAATTAAAAAAAGTATAATACTTTTTGCATTGCTAATGTTAAAATATAATCCCAATTATACGGTTGTTGTAAGAGTATTATACCGATTTGAAAATAGGTACAATCTTAGATTGATTTCAAAAAAGGTATAAGTATTATACCGATTCAAAAAAAGGTATAAGAATTTAATACTATTACTCTAACAATCTTATATCGATTTCGAAAAAGGTATAATAGTTAAATTAACAAATTATTGAATAAATTAAAAAATTTTATCAAATAAATAAAAAGAAATACCCTCTTCCTCCCCCTCTCTTTCTCTCTCCTCCTCCTTTTCTTTCTCTCTCCCCCCTCTCTCTTTTCTTCCTTTTCCTGACGCTGACGCCGTCCACCCCACCGCCGTTCAACCTATCACTGGTGTTCAATCCGTCCCTGCCGTTCATCCTGTCAGATCCCGCCGCCGTTCATCTCGTAATCGCCAAATCTGAAGCTCGACCACCGTTCATCGTTCGAAGCCCAGATCTCACCGGAAAATACCTGGTGCCGCCAAATCAAAGCCCCCACCGCCGTTCACTGTTTGAAGCCAGATCTAGTCTGGAAACGCCTGGTGCCGCTAGATCCGAAGCCTCCACCGCCTTTCGCTGTTCGAAGCCCGATCTCGCCGGAAAAACACCGACCAAGAAATTTGATGACCGCCGAAGAGTCTCGCCGCCGGATCGCCGTCCGAGCTCGTCATCTCGCTATCGGAGGTTGCCGTCTCGCCGTCTCGTCGCCGGACCCAGTGCACATTCAAAATCCCGTAAAAGTAAAAAATTAAACTTTGTTTTCAAATACTTTTAAAATCATTGAGTTAGGTGTCTTAGATCGGCCCCATAATCCCATAAAACTATGCTTTGCCCTTTTATTATTCATCGAAAATAACATACATGCTTAGCTAACGTTAATCTTAATTTTAAACCCTTGTTTCAAGAAAACATTACCATCAAAGTCAAAATGGACAGGATAAGAAGTTGTATAAAAGTCAAGGTTAACAAAGTCGATTATTCTAAAGATAAATATATAATTGATAAAAATGAGGAAGTAGCATATGTTATTATGGCAATCACCAATGCCTAATAGTTGACTTTATTTATTTAAAATATAATATGAGGGAATTCTTGCCGTACAAATATAATGTTTGCAGTCTAGGTAGCACTCATATTTGAACAAGTATTTTCAATAGTTTCCGTTATCCTTCTTTTCTTGGCTATTTAGTTGCCCTTTACGTGCACTACCGTTTATCTGTGCCTTTTTTTGGAATATAAAAAAATACAACTAATTATTTTTATCAAGTTAGAATATAGCAAAACAAAATCAAAAAACAAAAATAGAACACGTAGGAATAATAATAGTTTGTGAAAATAAATTCTTGAAGGTTTTCGTCTGTTTCATCATTATGACAAGTTGTTGACTATTTACTAGATCACAAAATTCTGTAATTTTTTGACGGAGTGTCATTTTTGGGTATTATTTTCTTTCTAAAGAAAGGATAGAAATATATTAATGCATCAAGCTAGTAATATAATTTGGAGGTTCAGAAAACTAATTGTCCATTACATATTCAAAACAAATTGCTCGTGCGAGAGAATGGCAACATTTCTTGACATGGGTACAAAGCTAAATGGGCAAGAAACAAACGACTGAATTAAATTTCGACACTCTAAAAGTATGGGTGAGAAATAAGAATAGCCTATGTCCTAAGTTAATATTTTGTCGGTTTTCAGGGCATTACTTTGATGTGTACAATAATTGTTGAAAATGAGTAAAGTATAAGAATGGTAACCACAGCAACTTAAGTCGTGGTCAAGTAGAAAAGCATCAACATTTTGCACAATAATTCACTCCTTGTACATAAATATTGTATTGATAAAGTTAATAAAATGACAAAGTTCAACAGTTACAATGAAGTCATTGAACCATTATATATGTTAGTTTAGTGCAAGGTTACATTTAAGAGTGTTATATGCAAACATTTCCGATTTCAAAGTACATCATGATAAAATAACTCTTTTGCTATAATAATTGTAGTGAATTATGGACAATGCATATCTACAATTTGATTTTGTACCAAATTTGTTTATGGTTTTGTTCTTGAAATTTTTCCTAAATGACTCGGATGCTTCCCTTTTTCTTTGAAAAACATGCTTGCCCTTAGTTCTGCCAAAAAATGTGTTCATATTTATATATTCAATGTTTCACTGAGAGTTTTTCAAAAAAATATATTTATATATCCATGATTCTCCACAGTTCACATTTATAACCAATGTCGGACTTGGTTTGCTCCAATAAAGATAAAAAATATTTTTCTTGAAAAAAACCGAGTAGCTGCGATTACCGAAAAGGCAAAGAAGATTTTACTTGTTCTCCATGTAGCTCGAACTCATATCATTATAAAAATAATTCAAACCACCTGATTATTAAGACTTCGTTCCCCAAAATGCTGTTGCCCGATCACTTTTATGGATAAAATATTAAATAGCTTAAAGCTATGCCTCAATTATCTTTCAGACGGCACAAAGAAGATTTCGATCAACTATTTGGCGATTGGCTATGGAATAGCTCAAAGTTATGTTCTAATTCACTTTTAGGCGGCATGACAAGTGATATGATTATTCATTTCTCCATGAGTTTGGATGCCGAGATCTGGTCAAATTTATTGAGTAGCGAAAGACTATGAGCATTCAGCCGCTAAAACATCCGAAAATGTAGCGTGAGGCTACAAGTTCAGTCGGCATAAGGCCGAATTAGTTAATACGTTGGCGGGAGACCGGAAATTATACTCTAGACGGCGCAAGGCCGAATTTATTTACATATGGTGCAAGACCAGGAATGTAATTCGAGACGGCGCAAGACATAGATTTTCATTAAATTGGTGTAAGACCAAATAAAGTAATATACCTAAAGGCTATGTAAGTTGAATTTTCAGGCGGTACAATGTCAAGCCTTGTCCCAGTTTTGGCAAAAATTGTCCAAGAGAAACATCTAAAGATATGAAGAGTATATTTTGAGTCGGCTAACATGTAAAACCGATCTAATTTTTTGGATCAAAATCAAAGCGGGTTATGAAGTTGACACATATAAAAAGCCGAGTGGTATATCACAAAAGACCTTACTAAAAGCTAAGGCAACAATGAAAAATCATCCCAACTAATGGAAAAGATGAAAATTAAAAGCAGTGGCCCAAGAAAGTTGGCCCTACATTTGTATTCATACTAATCGAGCCGGTGTCACAAAATCCCTTCGGTATGATAGTCGATCCAAGATAAAGAGCCGCGTCACGAATATCAGCCCTAAAGAGCTTCATATACTTGTGGGAGGAATTCTGATAACATTATCAGCAAAACGGTCGAAGTACCGCCTGAATCTCAACCGGGTGTAGTTGAGATTCATTGTCTAGAATATTATTGGTTGCATTGAGATATAAGGGTTCAATATCCGAATGAAGGCACCAATGTTAAGGTTACCGCGTCATTGAGCTGGAATCCGCAATAATGAGATATTTATCATAATAGCTGTTAAGACAGTTATTGAATCCTATTTCACTTAGGATACGATTTCCTTATATAAGAAGGAAATATCATTAATTGAAGTCCTAAAGAGGAATGATCTCTTAGATCGGGAAATTGGAAGAGACCAAATCCCATTAGGATTCGGATTTCCATTTAGGGTGTCATTTAGAATTTATAAATACTCAACAACCCCGACCCTCAAAGGGACAACCCCGACCATTTAGGTATGCAATTCTATGAACCCTAGCCGCCATTTATTTTATTTTTCTCCTAAACTCGATACTGACTTAGGCATCGGAGAGTCCCTCAAAGGAACAACCCTGACCCTCTTCTTGCTTTGTTTTGCAGGTTTCCGGTCGTCGGATTTAGGAACTTGTTGGACGGAGGTTATCGGAAGTTCCAAGATTATCAACAACAGGGAGAGAAACGGAAAGCTAAAGCTTTTATTTTTTCAGCACGACAGTAGCGGGATGAGATCTAACTAGATCTAAGATGACTTCTCTCGGACTTCAAAACCGTTTTTGCGCCAATCGATTGCAATCTCTATGCCATTATCGATCTTACAAATTTTGGCTACACAATTTTGGCTAATCCCTTGTCCAAAGCAAGTATTTAGGGAGTTGTCTCCTCTTTCTTTATATTCAGATCCGATGTTAAGGTGAGATGAAAAATCTATAATTGAAACTCCCTAGAACGGATGTCATGCTTAAGCTATAATAGCTAGACCCTAGAGAACCTTGAAGGTTATGCGTTGAATATCACATCTGTTCTAGAGGAATTTGAGGTTGTGAGCCTTCCTTCAGTACAAATCACTCGAGAGGGCTTCGGAAACCACCACGGTTTTCTGATTTGGCATCGGACATTGTGTTTGGATGTTCAACTGAAAACTTAGATTCCTCTGAAACATGGAAAAACCTTCCAGTCACAGGTCCTTTCTCTCCAATACTTTGTTGTTTTTTATTCTTGCCTGTGCTATCTGAGTTTTCATGGAAAATATCGAATATTTTAGTCTTAAGCTATAATAGCAAGACCTTAACAGAACTTGAGGATTATGTGTTGAATTTCACCTGTGTTCTTGAGAACGTACATATTATGAATGTTCTTTCAAAAGCTTAATAAATAGTCGCAAACACAAACCGTTTGATAAATATAGACTCAAACGAAATTGTTTCGAGTCGGCCTCAGTAAATTGCCCCAGCCTTAGGTCTGGCATTGGGATTATGTGGACTCTAAAACTTGAAAGGTTTCTAGTATTCTATTCGGAATATTTGGTTTGATGATATCTATAGTGGGAAACTTGTATACACTGTTCAAAAGAGCAGCAGAAAACCAACATTGCAGGATATTAATCTAAAGTACAAGTCTTATTTGCCTTATCTTTTTGACTTTCTGCCGCTGGTAATCATAATTGTGCAATACAAACTAAAAAAAATTGAATAAGTATTCTCTAAAATGCTTAATTACAGTGATACTCTAGGCATGATTATAATTGTTTTGAACCACTTATGAATCATAAATTACTACATTCATATTTGGCGCGCTATATACCATTGCCATTTGATGCCTCCCATTCTAGTACACTTTAGCAGCTTTTAATTATTGTAATATAATATATTTAA